>CAXHJY010001600.1:32500-67500 GCA_964016885.1 Eledone cirrhosa | reverse complement strand
TCCAAAGAAAACTGCTGTCTACAAGTGGATTCAGCGATTCAAACAAGGGAGAGACGACCTTGAAGACGACCATCACAGTGGAAGACGAGGAACATAAAAAAATGACCAAAACGTTGAGGCTGCTCAGACTTTAATTGAAGAAGATCGAAGAATAACAGTTAATCAGTTAGCTAAGTCCCTAGACATTTCATATGGTTCGGCAAATTCAATTCTGCACGATAATTTGGGACTAAGCAAGCTTTCAGCGCGATGGGTCCCAAAAGCGTTGCACCCTGATCAGCTGATTCTTCGAAGTGATCTGTCTTTGACGATATTAAACAAAATTGAAGTTGATGAAGAGCATTTCCTGACCAGAATCATCACCGGAGATGAAACCTGGATCTACCAGTATGATGCTGAATCCAAACAGCAGTCAAAACAGTGGCTTCCATGTGGATCATCGGGGCCAATTTTGTTCAAATCTCAAAAATCGGATCAAAAAGTGATGGCCACCATTTTCTGGGATTCAGATGGGGTGATACTAATAGATTATCTTGAAGGTCAAAGAACTGTGACAGGAGCTTACTATGCAAATGTTTTAAGGAAGCTGAAAGAGGCTTTAGTCAAGAAACGAAAAGGGAAACTTCATGGTGGGATCTTGTTTCACCATGACAATGCACCAGCGCATTCTGCGTGGGTTGCAAAAGAAGTTCTTCGAGAATTTCGATGGGAAGTCCTTCCTCACCCGCCTTATAGTCCAGATTTAGCCCCATCAGACTTTTTCCTCTTTCCAAAACTCAAAGAAATGCTAAAAGGAACCTGTTTTAGTGGTGTTGAAGAAGCTAAAAACACTGCCAACACATGGCTTCGAACAAGGCCTTCAACTTTCTTTAGAGACGGCTCACGAAGCTGGAAGCATTGCCTTGTCAAGTGTATTGATCTGGATAGCAACTATGTAGAAAAATAAATTGATGGTAAATCATATTTTTTTTAAAATAGAATATTTTCTGAAAAATTCCGTGAACTTTTTGATCCCCCCTCGTATAAATATATATGTATATTTTATATACATATATATTTATCCTTTTGATTTTAGTCTTCAAATTTATTATTATTACTATGTATATATGTATATATATATGTATATAAAATACGTATATAAAATATATATATATGTATATATATATGTATGTATATAAAATATGTATATATATATATGTATATATATGTATATAAAATATATATATATATGTATGTATATATATATATGTATATATATATATATATATGTAAATATATGTATATATATATGTATATGTAAATATATGTTTCCTTGAGCAAGACACTTTATTTCACAATGCTCCAGTTTACTCAGCTGTAGAAATGAGATATTAGGGACTGGGGTCCCTATCATTCCACTGCAAAGTGGTCGTGGAGGTGCCACGACAAAAAAGCACCCAGCACTCACTGTAAATGAGGCTGGTGTTAGGAAGGCATCCAGCTGTAGAAATCAAGCCAGAATCAGTTCCCGTCCCACCCTTGCAAGCAGGGAAAAAGCGGACGTAAAATGAAATGATGATGATGATGATTTATATATATATATGTATATGTAAGTATATGTACATGTAAATATATGTATATATATGTATATGTAAGTATATGTACATGTAAATATATGTATATATATATGTATATGTAAGTATATGTACATGTAAATATATGTATATATATATATATATATATGTATATGTAAATATATATATATGTATATGTAATTATATGTATATATATATATGTATATGTAAATATATGTTTATGTATATGTAAATATATGTATATATATATATGTGTGTATGTAAAAATATATATGTATGTATATGTATATATATAGATATATACATAGATATATATATATATACATACATTTATAGATATATATACATTTATATACATATATATGTATATATATGTATATATATATATATATATATATGTATATATATATGTATATATATCTATAAATGTATATATATATATATATCTATGTGTATATATATATATATATATATATATATATATATATATATATATATATATATATATATATATGTATACATCATTATCATCATCATCATCACCGTTTTACGTCCGTTCCTCCACGCTAGCATGGGTTAGACGGGTTGTCCTGTTGTTGGCAGTATCCGGTTGGCTGACCTTGTCCTTTTCATACAGGAACTGATTCTGGATTATACTATATATATAGTATGTGTGCATATATATATATATATATATATATATATATATATATATATATATACATACAGTGTAGGTAGTATGGTGAAATACGCAATATTTTTCATATGTAAATGAAACTTACTCATTTTTTCTGTTATATCATCGTCATCATATATATATATATATGTATATATAAATATTTATACATGTATATATATATAAATATTTATGTATATGTATATAAATATTTATGTATATGTGTGTGTGTGTGTGTGTGTGTATATAAATTTATATATATATATATATATATATATATATATACATATCATCATCATCATCATCATCTATACAAAGCATTAGATTTTCTGTCTTCTTTTTGATGCTGGCAAGGTTATTATACATGTATATATTTATATTTTTGGAAATATAGAATGTTCTGCACCATGTGAAAAAGGAATGTTTGAAGTGCAGCCATGTTCAGATAAGGAACAGAAAATCTGCGAAGGTAAGGTGAAAGAATGATTTCATATTTTTATTTGTTTGTATTTCCTTTTTGAGAGGAGAGGCATGCATCGTGACAGGGTGCTAAATTGACAGAAAAGGTAGATTGTTAGGCTTAAATGTATTGTAGTATTTAGTGACTTTCATTTAAATTTTTATTGAATCTTGATGATGTTAACATTGCCTTTCATCCTCCTGGGTTTGATAAAATTCATGATATTGAACACTTTAGAGTCAATTTCTAAAGTGAGGGCTTTGCTCTTTTGACTGTATGAAAAATTATTTGATTGTAATCTTATTATTGCAAATGTTATATAGATGATAATTTCTCCTGAATAAAATATATGTATTTTGTTCTGCAACAGCTGCTAATATACTTAAGATTCATTTAAAATGTGAACTGTAATAATCAATTGAAATCATTGATTAGGCTGTAAAATGATAGATGATATTGCAACTATGGGTTTATTACTGCTTCGTCTGAGAAAAAGGTTAAAAACCATAATTCTTTTCAATGCCTCTATGAATGGTGGATGGATATTATCACCCAAAAAAAGATCTGGTCTGAATGCTTGCTACAAAATGTACTCTGTTAGAGGCGCTCATAGATCAAGTAGTGATGTGAAACTAGGCAACGGGTTAAGTCTGTTACCCTTCGCTAAGACAGGAACATTCCCGTCTACAGGCCTCCACACAATTTCCACTTACTACATATCAAACACAAAGCTTTGATTAACCTAAAACTATGTTAGAAACTATTTGCCCAGAGTGTAACACAGTAGAATTGAATGCAAAAGGATATTATAGAACAATTTTCACTCTAATTACTGTTAACTGGGTGTATTTTCATGGCAACTAACTGTACTAACACGTTATAGAGTTAATTGGGTGCATTTTATTGGGGTACATCTTATTCCAAAACATTTTACAAAATGTACCAGTTATGTTTATTGTAGCACCAAAACTAGGTGCTTCACAGGGCCAAACACTCCTCTCTACTTTATGTTGTCTCGCTCTGTTCACTCATCACTTTAAGAAAGGTGGGTACTAAGTGCATTCCATTGTGACACCTCGTCTCTTTTATACAACCCTGATTCTCCTTACACGTCACTTGACATCAAAACAATCATCTCTCTTGCATGCTATATGTCTTCTATAATCTTGGATATGTTTTTCTCAAAACCTTTCATCATCATCATCATCACCGTTTTACGTCCGTTCTTCCACGCTAGCATGGGTTAGACGGGTTGTCCTGTTGTGTGCAGTGTCTGGTCGGCTGACCATGCCTTGCTCATACAGGAACTGATCTGGCTTGATTTCTACAGATGGATGCCCTTCCTAACACCAACCTCATTTACAGTGAGTGCTAGGTGCTTTTTCGTGGTGCCTACACGTCCACTTTACAGTGTGGGCTGGGTGCTTTTTTGCTGTGGCACCTCCACGACCACCTTGCGGTGGGGGTGGGGGGGCATATTATATGCTTCAGCATGTACCCATGGGAGGTTGGGTACTCTGTATTACTGCGTGACGCCAGAAGTCACGGTCATGTGTCATTGTCTTTGAGAGGTGTAATTGGGTAAGGTCGGCTTTTATCACCTTATCCCAGGTCATCTTGGGTCTCCCCACTCCGCGGTTTCCATCAACTTCTAGTACTCTGCACCTTTTTATGCAGCTGTCATCCTTCATACGCATCACATGTTCATACCAGCGCAACCGCCTCTCCTGCACACAGCATTTGATTCCTCTTATGCTCAGTCTCTCTCTCAATTCATTTATGCTTTGTCGTTCACGTATATTACTGTTACACATCCATCGGAGCATGCAGGCTTTCTGTTGTGTAATTCAGTTTTTTGCAACATTGCCACACAAATAACAGCCCTAGCAAAGCAACTCCTACTTCATTAAATAATTATCCTTGTGATATATTATTAAGGTTATTGGAAATGCAAGAAGACATCGAAAAATACTTAATAGAAAAATGCATTCCCTTTTTGTCATATAATTATTTAAATTTGAGTGTTATGTACTAAAACATAAGGCTACAACTTCTATTGGTCTAGTCGTGTAAAATAGTTTTGTAACTGTATATGTGCGTGGGCAAGCATATATAATCATGTGCTATAAAAAATGCTGCTGTTTAAAATGTATGCGATCATATGTAATGTTTTAAAACCAAATTCCACAATATTTTCTAAATATTGAATAAAATTATCTAACACATATTGCATATTTTTACCTACAGCTACCTAGATAATATGTAAACAAAAGGAAACTCAGTGCAATGTTGATTTTTACTATACAATACATATTACAAAGCATACACACATGTATTAAACAAAATTGACTTTATACTTAATTTTCATTATGAAAAGTTATTTTATTTATGCTTTTTGTATTTAAGGACTTCTTGCTAAATACACATTCTTTTGTTCTGGTCAAATGTACTCTCTTGTAGAGAACTAAAAGTGAAGCATTGTTTAATTGGAATTAAATAAGATGATTTAATTCCATATATACATAGTATTAGGATAGTTAATAATGACATTTTTGTAAGGGTAAAGACTGCCTTCGGTCACAAATGACCGTGGGATTTGCACCTACAAAATTCCCCCTTGTGGCACAAGTCCAGGCAAGGAAAAGGCAATAGCTGATACAGCGTGGCACTGGTGACATTGCAACTCATTTCTACAGCTGAGTAAACTGGAGCAATGTGAAAAATAAAGTGTCTTGCTCATCACCTGGTCCGAGAATCAAACTCACGACCTTCCAATTGCTCTAACCACTAAGCCCTTTGAAACATTTTTGTATTGTTCTTAAAAAGATGTCAATATAGCTTAAAAAGGAGTAAAGGATGTGTAAATGGATAAACCTTTGTTTTTTTTATAATAAAATTCTTTGTCATTTCATTTTCTACAGCCTGATTAAGCATTTTGTATAATTTTTGTCTTAAATATTTTAGAATGCACAAAGGACTGTGGAAAAGGATATTATATGCATCGTCAGTGTGGACTCACATTTAATGCCAAATGCAGAAGTAAGTGATGATATTATTTTGGTATTTGTATCTTCTGTATGGCTTTAGTCAATATATGTAGTGGATGATTGTTGTAGCTCTTTTGTCAGTTATAATTTCAATTCTAATGAATTATTGTCAAAGCATGTATGTTAAGTAGATAGTGGCATGATTTTTACTGAAAATGTAGCATTTAAATATTTTGTATAGTATATATAGATGCATTCACTTTATAAATGTATAGTTTGCTATTAACTATTCTACGAATATCATTATATTGTTAATCCAAATTTAAAATAGTTTAATGACTTATATGTATTCTTCATTTCAATAAAGAAAAAAAAAATTAGATTTTCTGACACTGAACAAAATTTATTCTTTAATGTATATTTGATAAACTAATGTTTATTATTTATGTCAGTGAGTGAACATATTTGAATTTGTTACATATATGTGTGTGTATGTGTATGCTGATGAGGACTTTGAGTTAGAAAGTGTCAATGCTGATGAGAACTTTGGGTTAGAAAGTGTCAGCTACAACTATTCAGACATATGAATATAAAAATTTGTAAAATATGAAAAAAAAATAGAAGAAAAAAACCACATTTTTTCAATTGTTCTTTTAAAATTCATGTAAGATTAATTAAAAAATGTTTGGTCAAAACAGTATTCAGTTTTATAAACATAGCAAACATAATACCTGTCAAAGATGATGGAGTTTATTTCAGTATGAAATAAATTATGTAAAAATTATGTGTGTAAAAGAATAAGACTGAGACAATTTTATCTCATCTCTCTTTATAAGGAAAAGTCGCTAATCTGATTGTAAAAGAGTAATTAGTTCATAAAGAGAGAGGAAAAACACAACTGTCAATGTGTGGGTGTAGGATCAGTTAGTAAGTTGAACTCTCTCCATCTTCTCTAATTACTGTTTAACTCAGATTCTGTCTATCTGTCTGTTGGTTTATCATTTTCTTTCCTTTTCTAATTCTTTCTTTTCCCCCTTTCTTCCTCGTCTCATTTTCTTTTTCATTCTGTTGCTCATTTACTCTCTGTTGTCATCTTAACTAACTGTGTATGTATATGTATAAATGTGTGTGTTTAGCTATATATGAAAAAATGAAATGTGCAGCTCACACCTGTTCTGTGTGTTGCTCAGAAATTATAGAGTTACTCCAGGTAGAGCTGTTATTTCTTCCATGTGAGAGATCATGGCTCCAATACTATGCATTTGTGGTTAGAATGTCTTGGGGAAAGAATTGCTGGATAGATTTTAAGGGCAAAAACCAACTGGTAGGAGACTCAGGAATAGACTCTGAGCAAGATAATTAGATAATATCCATGAGCCTGGCTGGACCCATTTGGAGATCCAGCTGGATCAATTGGAAACAGGAATAAAGGTGAAGAAGAAGAAAACCTATGCATGTTTAGCTGGCCTTATATGAGGTTACATCCCATAGGAAATTTCTCAGGGAATTTAATGTTAGGGCTCCCAGTCCCATCAGGAAAAGCCATGTGAAATGAAGTATCTGGCCCAAGAATACACTTCATCACTCTGTCCAGGAATTGAACCTGTGACCTTATGAACATGAGGCCAACGCCCTACCGATGAGGCTATGAGCCTTTATTTTATGTATGAGTGCATGACAGAAAAAAGCATTCATAGGCTTTTATATAGAGAAAAAAGCAAAGTGATATTGGAATAGGATTACATTTATGATAATTGATTATGATATAATGATGCTTTCATGTAAAAAATATTTCAGTAGAAGATAATTTGTATTTTTTTTTCTGTCCCATTATTTAAAATTCTTCTGCCTCCACACTTTTTGTGCTAGAGACTTTTATGGTTTATTTAGAACAACATAACCAAATGAGTTTTGTTAACCAATTATGATATCAATCTGCCTGGAATGACCCTAATTCGGTGATGCGAAACTGTTTATTTTAATGTGTTTATATTTATCTAAAATATTCCATCACAGTTTTATGTAAGAACGTTTGTTAAGTTATGCTCTAAATGCCAATTTAATAATGAGAATGTTAGTTATATAACAAAACTCCTTCAAATTCTTGATTGTTTTCGAAATAATCTTAGGTAGTGTCTTATGTTAGAAATAAGGTAATGAATGGATAAAACTAAAACAAAGAGATTAGTAGCATGAAAGATGTAGCATTAGAAAGATGTAGCATGAAAGATGTAGCATTATAAAAAAAGATGTAGCATGAAAGATGTAGCATTATAAAAAAATTATAACATATTGAAGGGGCATTTTACAGGGAAATCAAAGCTAATTTTTCTGATAATGAATACAGTTATGAAAATAATTTCAGTCAACCCAAAGATTAAATCTTTTATATTGTTGTTTAACTCTAAATGAGTCCTGATTGATCCGGCCTAGGACTGAAGGCATTCTATTCATGGGCATCTCATCTTTTGGCATGTCTAGGATTATCTTGGCTAATGCATCTTTATTTTAAGATAGGAAGATGTAATATGAAGGAATTTATCTTCTATGTCGAGTTAGTAGAGAGGCTACATAATGCTTTCTTTATCAAACTGATGCATTTAAAGTCATTTTATAGTTTTTTTTTTTTTAAATTGTGTAATTTTATTTATGGAATATATCATGTAAAGACAGTTTAAAGGTATTGGTAATCATGAGAAAGCTAGTGATGAATGGTTTGTAAAAATTATTTAGTTTAACTTTTGAGAGGACAAAACTTATCAGCTTGACTGATATACATGGGAGTGAGTTTAAGTTCTGCATACAGGCCTTTTCTTCTTATCATTGCCATATCACTTTCTATTCATTTAGTTCATCTAGGTTAAAGGCAAAAGTATGCTCATTATTAAATATTAATTATTTTCATATACTTAAACATTATTCCAATTATATTTGAATAAAAAGAATATTTTTCTATGCTTTGAAATTATTTAATTTTAAACATTAAACATTTTAATAAGTATAATGCAATTATTGGTAGTATTAATAAGGCCACAAAAATGAATATCAGTTTGAAAACAGTTTAGTATAAATTATTTTATTTTAAATATTTAATATCACACTCTATCTAAATATGAATAACTTTAATTCTATCATATGAAGTAATGTTATGATGGGTAAATGAAAATATTTATTATACAAGACCTAGTCAAGTATTGTCCAAATATATAAATTGAAATGAATCTTTTGAGTCATAGTTGGTGAAATTATGAAATTAGATACTCACTAACCATGATGTGGACATCTTCAATTGAACTGGTAGTTATCTAACCATACTCAATAAGGCTAGCCATGAAAATCTTCTGAAAGTATGGACTGATATATTCACCATGTGGAACAGGTAATTGACTGTTGTTGACATTTTGAATATTAGACAGAAATACCACATACTGAGGTGTTAATATGATAAAAAAATCGACCAAAGCAGTTTGGATTTGTAGGACATGTTGCATATTAAACAAAATACATATATTTCTTTCAAAAGTCAATGTACCTACATTCAGTTCAGACAGGAGTTTAAAGATACATCAGACATACCGAGGAAGACATTGCATTAAGAAAGAATACTTGGAGACAGTTTGTCAAATCTTGGACAGAACTTGAGCAGATACTCCTGGATGCAATTTCTCTCAAGGCAAACACATCTTTTGTTTCCATTAAGATTTTCATATTGCATTGTAATGTGGCACACACACATTCAAAATGGCATTTGGCGTTCACATTTCAACATATTGTTTATGCTGTTGACTGACTGCCTGAATGAGGTCCTTGCACAATTTCTTAATATAGCTGTGGAAAGTTATTCTCATTCAAGACTGTTGTAGGGGTGATTTGGTACTGTGGATAATGTAGGAATAGAACACAGCCTATATAAGTGTCATTACAACCAGTATTCTTAGTTATCTATGAATACATCAGCAATATTGGGGCTCAGTAAGCTGATCGTTTTTATCAACACTGACTATGTAGCTTGTATCATGTTTTACAGCAGTAGGACAAGGCACTTCAAAACATTAGAAATCCTGTATTCAGATGAGTTGATATTTAATTTGTTTCACTTTAATGGCCTGTAAGGCTGATAATGCTTAGGAAGAGAATACATGAATTGAGCAGCTGAGCATGATGGTGAAAATTTCATGGTTTTGGGCTGCATGTTTAGGAAAGGATTCACTTCCATACATCAGCTCAAGAACATTATGAACTGTTGCCTCTCTGCAGAATCTAGGAGCGGAGTATGCCTTCGTATGTTGACAGTTTTAGAGCATCAGGCATGGATTTTTCAGCCTGGTGATGATCAGTAGCACACCAAAGAAATTATCAAAAAATTCATGAAAAGCAAGAAAATGTGAATGTTGCATTGCAAGCAAAATATCTGAATTTAAATCCTATAGAAAACAAGGAAATGAGTCAACATGAAAATTCAACAAAAGAAATGCTGGCTATTGAAAAAAATTGTATAATCATAAAGCAAAAATATTGAAAGGAAATTTCAGATAATCTGAGCATCAAATTATTGATTCATTACTTCATAGATACTATTCCATTTTAAGAAATCTCAGGTACACATCCAAGTATTTGTGCTATTTGATCTTTAGTGTATGCATTCTATTAAGTTGAAAAGAAAAATATTTATTTTTTTTTATACTGTCAATAATTGGATCAGGTTAATTTAACATTTTCATGGTTAACTTGATATAATGTAAAATAGTAAAAAATTCTTTGTATTGATATACAGTTTGAATCACAAGTGCTTAAATAAATAAACGTAATTAATGTTTAATCATCAGTGCATTCTTGCCTTTAATTAAGTGACATTGCACACACAAATACACACATCTTGACAGTCATTTCTTTTCTGACCATTTCTGGGTGTATCTGCATTGCTGTAGCTTTGCAAAATGAATGTTCTTAACAATGCCACCCATGAGCATATAATTTTTCACAATAGTATGAGAGGGTACTTGAACACTTTTATGTTCATAGGTATCATGCCTAAGTACCTGAACTGCTGGTTGAGCAATATTTATGGTTGTAACAAAATATATTGATATTATTATCTGCCATGATATTGATAAAGGACTACTCTGATTTTCTTGTTGCTTACAAATATGTATGTAAAGAAAACCAAGTGAAAGATGAAATTCCAGCTCATCAGCTTTTATGATGGTTACATTCAAGACACAAACAAATGTTCCAGGTTCAAGGATTAATTTAATAATAGGTTGTTGTTGAATATCTCCGATCTTATGTGAGTTATCAAACATAAAATCTGCATTACATTTTGTACAGAAAATTTTAACTACATTTTGCAGCATATTATTATGTCAACTCTTTTAACAATATTCTCTGACTATACACATGAATATATATATATATATATATATATATGTATATGATACAAAAACAAATTATATTTGGTAGGCTTCCCATTTGCAAACAATTGTAGAATGTGTCCTTTATCGTGTTTAGATTTTCTAATGTATCCATACTATATATAAAGCACCATTTCTTTATATATGTTCAAAGCCTAGACATCAAAACATTGGATGAAAATAGAATTTAAAGTAGTTTTAAATCGTTTATTCTACATGAGATGCAAAGCTGCTGAAAGAGAATGTTTGTTGTGTAACAAAATTTAAATATTTATTTATTCTAGTTTTCAAATAAGATATTTGTGATAATGGCAATTGGGCTATGAGCAATTTTTCAGTTATTGCATTCTCTTCAATCATATTGGTCTAACATATTCAGCTACCATGAGGAACAGGAAACTCTCATGATTTGAACATAAAAATTTAATTGATCAAGTGAATATATTGAAAATAATTGTACAAAGTAAATGAAACATATCATTTTTATTTTTAGATATTTTGAATTTTTGAAATTATATATTTTGTATCAATATTGTATACCCCTGTTGTTAATACCATTCAGAATTAACACACATGTTATTGATTCAATTCTTATGTCCCTGATCATGCATTTGTATTTGTATGTGTAATATATATATATATATATATATATATATATATATATACACACACACATGCATACATATTAGATTTTCAGCAGCCTTTTCTTGTCATATTTACTGACTGGTTTTTAAATATGAAAAAGCAAATTCTTCAAATTTAAAATCACAATTGATTGATTATTGCTAGACAACAATCTATAGTGTAGCTGTTTAAATTATACATTTGGAACCTCCATCTGACATCAACCAACAATTTGAAGTGAAAATATATTAATTTAGGATGGCAGCCAGTAAAAGAAAGTATAAATCAAAGAACACATTTTTATAGATAATTTTACATGATGATAATATGAAGATGGAATGGATAACATTTATATTGGATATCCGCTGTTCTAGAATTTAGCATGAAAGTAGTGGCAGAGTATTGGTCAGCTGTGCTAGATAGTAAAAAAGAAATCCTTGTTTGTTTAAAAAACGTTTTCTTTTTTAAAATAGTTTTGTTTTTGATGTCAAAATGATACTGAGTCTCCTTCATGTGTTTTGGCAGTATATTAGATATTTTAGGATTAGATTATGTATCCTTTTTCTCATAGCTTTTACTAATACACAAACTAAATATTGATTGCATCTTTATATAAGTAGCAAATTCCTTATATAACAAATGAATATTTGATTAAATTGACTCCATAAAATACATTACTCACACTTATTGAACCTGGAAAAATAAAGGCATAATGATTTTGAACAGGATTTCTAAAATAAGAAGTAGATGGTGATTAATTATTCTGAGGCTTTAATATATTTGCCATTTTATACCCAATTCATTAATGTGGACAAATATATATCTTGTAAATGAGTTATAGCAAGTACACAATCCTTGTTACTTTGAATATTCTGATTTTTCCATGTTAGAGAAGAGGAAATGGAATTACAATAGTCAATTTTTTTAATAAAATATAATTGAATATAATTGAACAGAATCGTAGTCTCATCTAATGAAAGTGATTGATTGGCTTGTTATTTAATAAAAAAGTTTTGATAAGCAAAAGGAACGTTGATCCCATCAGGAAATGTTCATTAATGAATTTATTATGTTTTGCTGGCTTCAAATTTTGTGAAATACAGAAAATTCATCTTTTATTTCAATGCAAGAAGATAAATCAATTTTATCAGTCTTCAGTTATACTGATGAAATACCTTCATTAGTAAATTATAAATGACATATTCTTTTTGGATAAAGATGATTCTTTTTTTAACTATTCTAATTCATAAAAACATCAATATGAAAATAATGCCTGAACACTCAAACTGAGTTTAATTATTATTACTTGTCTATTGTACTCTTAATGTCTCTTCTGTTCAGAAAATGCTTTTAGAATGTAATTGGAATCTCAGTTTGTAAAATTTCTCAAGTTAATTAACATACCATATATTCTTTTCCTTGCAGAGATGTTAATTAATACATAGACATACATAAAATTATATAAAAAGATGATTTTTTTCTTTATATATTTTTTTATATGTGTAAACAAGTACCTATGTTGAGTTTTAATTCAATTAAATTTGGTGATATTTAATTTATCAATACTTCAAATTTGAATAAGTGTTGAATTGTTTTTGTATTTCTTATATCCATTGAGTTTTTTCCTACATTTTTCCATGATGCAAAGTTTCTGGTATTATCTATAATTATATAAGTCATACTCAATACATTAGACATTTTGTTTTCTCAAATGTTAGTGATTATATTTTGATATCACATGAGATTATAGTCAGATATGTTGAGAAAATTTGTCACGAAGAAAACTTATTCAGATGATTTGTTATTTTCAACATATACCTATCATAAAATGTATTGTTTTGTGTGTTTAGATAATGTATAAAAGGATACTTTGAAAGCTTAAACATTTAATTCATAATCATTGAAAAGAAAGAAACCATTTAAAAAATATTATTGTTTCAACAACATTATGTTGACACTTGAGTAAGTTGTCTCTTGTAATAATAGATAATGCAGGCATCAAATTTAAGTATATTTTAAATTTTAGACTCACTGCTCCAAATTGTCTTTTTATTCAACAAATAGTAAGATAAATGTTTATGAAATGAACTTGAAAAACATTTGCTAAAATGAATTTCAAAGAATTTAGTTAATTATTATTTTTATTTATAAATGATAGATTATCATATCTATCTAAATTTATACAGCAGGATTAACTTTTCAAACATGTACCTCGTTTTTTCATTCCCTGTCAAATGTGTGAATGTTATAGTTTATATTAAGAAACCAAGAAAAAAAAAGGGAGTTATCTATCCTCACCTACAATTTTTCTCTTAACTCCTGAAATGCAATTTAAAGCTTAGTACATCTTTTGGACTCATAGTGGCAAGGCAGTTGGCAAAATAATAAATAGTAACGACTTTTGTTGATGATAAATCTGTTCTGTTGTTTAGCATTGAAGAGGGTTTTTGTCTTAGCTACATTCAAGTAAGGATGAGTCCACTTAAATACTGTGACATGTTCAACTATTCCTGTCAGATATATAAGGTGTATCATAATTTTACTAGCTTTTTCAATTCAAGCATTTTAGATATAAAAGAATGTTTTATGGTATTTGATGCATGGATCATATGGATGCATCTTTAATGATATATGTACTTTTAACTGGTGTGATAGATTTCAAATGAAGAAACCCATATCTGAAATCTATCACTCTTTTGGCGGATCAGTTCATTTTATGCAGTTATCGAATTCATAGCAGGAAGTACTTGGAATTCACAGTACACCAATTGATTTTGAGGTAGATATTGTTAGATAAGTGTATAGTTCTCTTTAGAATATTTCAGTATTTATAGGTTATTAATGCTACTACAAGACATTCTATAATAGATATCTTCATTATAAGTAATATTTGATAGTCGGATGAAAAATTAATATTTGACAGATACGGATAAGCAGATTGTAAATTGTTAGTGCTGTTAGGTAAAATATTGAGGAATAGTCAATGAGTTGATAAATGCTAACTTGAATCAGGATTGGTGAATTAAAACTAATATGCTTGAAGAGAGTGGCTTGATCAATGTAAATAAATCTATTTGATGTGTGGAGCTTGATTAGTCTAAACGGATAGAGTTAACCTATAAAACTTATACTCTATTTTCAATGAGGCAAATTCCTAACACATTATATAGTGTTGAAGTGCAGTACTTGAATTTTATTATAGCTTTTAATTCTTAATCAGTTTGCCAAATGTAGCATTGTTGACACATATCTAGATAATCTGAAAATTACATGCAATGGGAGGTGAGTCTTTCTTGTAGTTTGGATATATCACTCATAACAATAGCTAGAAGAGCACATAGTATTTGGAATATATTATGTATCAAAATTCGAAGTACAGGTATTTATTTCTTTAATGTTTCAGAAGCAAACCTGTACTTATTGGTTGCTTTGAGGTAGATGGTTTGAATAATTTGGTCTATGTTCAGGTTAAAACTCATATGAATGGAGATATATAGATAGATGCCACAATAAAATAAAATTGAGTACTGATGGTATGTAATTTGGTCAGTTTCAATCTGAAATAATTTGGAAAGAAGCAGACCCAGGAAAAATTGTAAATATTTATACTGTACCATCATTTATTGATATTTTTCTTTCATAACAAGTATTTTTCCAAGCAAGAGTAAATGTTCTACTTGTTCCAGTAGATTTCCTTACATGCTATTAACATCCACTTCACACAATTCAGCTGCCAGCCTGGGAGGCTTAGGTATTTGTAGAGATCTGGGGAAGGTGAAAAGTAGTCATGATTATTCCTTACAGTCTTATTTGGACAATAATCATACCCCCTCTCTACTTTTAGAAATTCACTGTAAAGAATAAATTATCATAACCTGGGTTTAATATCACGTTCAGATCATGGGTGATTGTCAGATTTGAAGTTTTATCTCAGACTTTTTTCTTGTGATACTATCTCTATAAACTAAGAGGGTTATCTAACTAGATGATGGGTACTGGTAAATTGTTATTCACATAATTATCTGATATTCATTGTGTCATTCCTCTTAGCTCTTCATTATTTATAGTTTTTATTAGAAGAATATCTTCAGTAAAGATGTGTTATTGGAATGTAAGTGTGATATACCATTATTATTAACCTTGTTTTAAATGAAATCACTAGTTTGCTATGCAATCTGATTACAGTTTTTTTTATTCATTATACACAAAAACAAATGCCATAATGTTAGTACTAGATATTTGAAATATTTGATCACTTTGATTTATTTAGGAGTTTAAGCTCATATCTAGATTTTACTAATTAATCCTAATTGAACCACTACTAGTAATTGATTAATGTTATGGCATATGCATTTTTGAAATCAAACTTTATCAGTACAAAATTTATCAGAAACTGAAAAATTCATCTACTCATAATATAGCTACTGAAAACTTCAAAAGTTCCATTTTTTCCTAATAATAAATTTTATACTAAGGGAATGTCTCTGTAATTACTTGACCTAATTAACATTGCAGCTAAATCTCTTTCAAATCAAGCTGTCTGTATCAAGGAAGGAGACATTTGTTGTAGTTGAAGAAAGAAACCTCTAAAAATATAGGATGGTCATGGCTGTAATACGTTTGATAAGAGATTCTCACAATCAAGTTTGTCCTAGGGATAAAGAACTTAAACACAGCTTACAATAATTGTCCCATCAGCCAATGAGGGAGCCTCTATCTGGCATGACATGCCAGAAGAAGCAGATAAATCTTCCACAAATCACACCCCACTGACTAGCCATATATATATATTCGTATACAAGCTGAGAAATATGTGACCCCCCCCCCCCCCAAAAAAAAAAGATTGATGGTAAAATGGGGTGCGGTGGTCCTGGCTTATATTTGAGGTCAATATTTTACTGATTTTCACCAACTTCAAAATTCTATGTTAATGAGTTACTCAAATATTTTCGCTTTAGCAGAAAACATCTAAAATACATTTTTTTTTTGTAGATTGAAATTTTATAGTAAATTTTTATAGTAAGTGGAGGGAAAATTGTGAAGTTAGAGCAAGAACGTTGATTTTACTGTGATGCAGTCTTAGTATAGTTTTATACCTTTTGAAAGTGGTTTTCTAATGTGGACTCATGTGGTACAGAAGAAGCAATTCTTGTGCTCTGACCAATTCTACATTGCATACATTTGCTGTGGCCTGCACCAGATCTTACTCTTGTTAAAACATGTACTGAACAGTGATGAAAGTACATATTTAGACTGCTATACTGCATTCCATATGATTCATCACCACATGTTCTCGTATACAGTATGATTTTCAACTAGACAATGATGCAGTACGTCTGGAACACCCAAACATTGTTTTGCACATAGTTGTTTTTGCTTGATGAGAGCTAACCTGAGCCTACAAAGCAACACCTCTATAGCTTAGTTTCTGAGTTTCATTAATAATTGACATTTCCATTCTTAGTATAGTAAGATCTACAAGCCTATTTGCACCAAGACAATGACGTAAAACCACAGATACACTTCTATTCCTGGGTGTCTATCTCTACATATAAAAACATGCAACTATGATCCTTCTGACCATATTAAATGCTACTTTATTGATTTCATTTTCCTCAACACAAAGATGGAGGAAGTCATCATTATCTAAATAACTGAAGGTTCTGAAAATCAAGATCTTCTCATGAGCTACATAAGTAACATATTATTTATGACTCTAGATAATTGAAGGAAGTCATACAAACCTGCTGACCAAATTTCTTTGAAATTTACTTAAATCATAAAGTAATAGCAGAAGTTTTTATAACACAGAATGGGAATAGATATGTGACATTTCCTTGAGGAATCAATCTTCAAATTTCTTCCCACTCATATTTCTTGTAATCAATTTTCATCTATACATCAAATAGAAATGCAATTAAGAGAGTAAGAAAGTGTATCTAATCCTTGTGTAGTTTCGTTACTGAGTAAATGAATTGCAATTCTAACTCATTCTCAGTGAGCTAATAAATGGCTGTATGCTAAATTTGAAAGTAATATTAATGTTAAAGGAAATTGTCATACTGCTGTATTATTTACGGAAGTATAACAATATGTATTGTTTATATGAAAATCTCATCTATTATTTCGAATTTAATATGTGTAAGAAGAACGACAGAAAAGTGTGTGGGTTGGGGAAGAAAGTAAATTCTCTCTATGCAGAAAGAATACTTAAATGTTATTGGTTTATAACCTGTTGTTGTCAACTGCACTTGCTCTTCGTGAACATATAACCTACATTAATTTCCCATTCATTGCTATTTCATTTTATTCAAATTACAATGAGAAAGGCAAACATTTTACAACTCCACCCAATTTCTTCATCTAAATAGGATTAATCACAAGTGATATATAATTCAGTCTATGTGATATATAATTTCTCTATAGGTTGTAGTACATCTAAAATACTTTAGGCTTTTTCAGTCCAATATTTTCTAAGTTAGAAGTAACAAAATGTCTTTTATGTGGCTTTTTAAAATATGTCTCTGACAAGAATCTTGCTTTAAATGATACAAAGTTCCTATTATATACCTACACATTAAATTTAATCTCATGCTTATTTTATACACAGTTTCAGTAGCCTTTATAATTTTTTTCATAGCCCATGATTGCTAATAGCAATGTTTTTTTTTAGGAATTTCAAATTCTTATCAATGATCAGGCAACAATTTTTCCATTTGTTTATTAACCTTTCTCAACATTTGGCATTATTTTTTTTTATTATGATTTGGTGATTCTCTGAAAAGATAAGCAAAGAAATAGTTCTACTCATAGACCATTATTAGTAAAAAGAATGCAAAGAAATTGTTTCCTGTTTAAGATATGGCTTCACTAATTAGATTAGTAAGCCTGGATTATCAGATTCATATAGTTTTTTAACTTGTATTCTGTCAACTGCATTTTTTAAATAATTAATTATAGTATTTCCCCAGATATATTTCTGTTAGCATATATGTGATATGTGGCAGAAACTGAAATATTTTATAATTCTCTGCAGAGAATGTAGGAGGCCTCGTGAAAGTAGAAAGATCAAAGCACTGGAATTGTTACACTATTACTACACAGTTTTTATTAAAAGATTTTTTTTTTTTTTAATACATGTTCGAACACATTTATAGATGGCATGACCATATTCCTGTTCCACGATGGTAAACCCCTCATCTGGGATGCCACATGCAGTGGCAACCTGGTACAGTCTGTGACTAATCCAGACTCTGCTACACTTCAAACCGAGGAGGGTAAACACTCCAAATATCAATTGCCCTCCGACAGGTTTGTAGTCGATTCCATAGCAGTGGAGACTTCTGTTGTCCTTGGCCCTAGGACCGCCTCCCTACTCACCACCATCAGAACTGAAGTTGGCTACCTGCAGATGTGAACCTTGCGAGCTGGAATGGCTCTTCCAGCATGTCTCCCTCACTATCCTCCAGGTGGCCAGCATGTGGGCTCCCATTTGCATATAATAGTGAGAGACGGAGGTAGTGAGTGAAATTGAGAGAACATCAACGCAAACATGCACTTGATAAGGCCTAATCAACTGTCAACCATCACCACAACGACTACTACAACCATGACCACCACCGCTACCGTCACCACCATTTATACTTACGAATAACACAGTATCAATGAATCTAAAAAAATCTCCTTAAAAAAATTGAGTTTCATGTGTAGTATTTTCTTGTTAATATAATTGTCTTTGGATGATTATTTTATATGCAAAATATTTAGAAATATGGTAAATCTACTGTTAAGGGGGCTGGCAGAACAAGAGAAATGTTGGAGTGTAGGATTAGGCACTCCTTTGTTTTATTTACATCCCTTTACTTCCTAAATTTTTTGTTTAAATAAATTGGTTATACTACCCCCACTAAAAAATAATCTTTAGTTTTGCCCCTAAGTGAAGAATCATTATTATTTTTTGTGGTACCTTTATTATTACTTCTTTGTTTTGTTATGTTTCAAACTTTATCAGATTTCCTCATGAATCCAGTTATGACCACCACAAACAAATAATGGTCCAAATAATGGTCCCATTTAGATATTTGATTATGAGCCATATACTTTGGCTACATTTGGGAGATTTTCCCTCTCTTGTTCTCTGTTGTTTATACTGACCTAATTATTTATTTTTGCATATAAGACTGTTGCTGTCTCAGATTGTTGTCATTTGCCTGATCGAGATCAGAGATCAGTTTCCAGGACCCACTGCTAAGTCAACAAATTGGGCCCCAGCTAATTATAAGAATCCTTTTTAACATACTTTACCAAGGAGTCTTATAATGAGCTCAAAGTTCTTGTATTTGTATATTTTTCAGTCTTCTTCTTCTGTCTGTCTCTCTTTTTCTTTCTGTCTGTCTGTCTTTTTTTCTGTCTGTCTTCTTCATGCTGTTTGCATGGATTGGGTTTTCCTTTGATGTACTTTCTATCTAGCATTAGTAAGCAGGTTTTGTTTGATTTCTCTTGAAGGACAGTGTCATTTTAGTATAAATAGGGTTATTGCAGATGAGTTTGTAGTGATTTAGTCAGGCTACTGACTTCTGGATGTGGTTTTAACATCTCTCATTGACTTGAGTGGCTAAGCTTGCATATTGTCTCTGTGGAGAGAAGATGATGACCAATCAAATATGTCAGTTTACATATTCTGATTTAGCTCGCACCAGTTTGATGTATTATTTTACTACTAAACTACTGAATTCATCCACTTTTTTGTGGTGATATGGTAAAAACTTTCCATCTCACACAATCCAACATTAAATGCCTGAGTTCTTCACCAGATAATTCTCATTTTCCTCAATGACTCTCTTTAATGTCTTGAGAGGTATTCCGCATTTGTATTTCACATTAGTAGGCTCCTATAGTAAATGTTTTGTAGCAGGTTTGTTGCCTCTCTTAACAAGACCTGCAAGTTGAAGACTCCTGACATGGATGGTATGGATAATGGCCAGGAGGTTGCTGTATAGAATTTTATTTGTTGAGTTTTGATGTTTTTTATTTTTCTTAGCATTTGTGTGTAGCAACCATCTAAAGCTTTGGTCATAGGTATTGTCACTGACCAGGATTCACAGGAATACTGTAAAATTGATTCCACTGCAGCTTTGAATAACCTAAATTTTGTTTTTGTGGTTATGTTAGATTCCTACACCTTATCTAATGAGTTCAAAGCAGACCATGCTTAGGTTATAATGTTGTTTATCTCATCCGATGAGTTGCTGTATTTTATCATGCTGATATCCAGCATCTTTTGCAACCTTACTGAAATCCGTTGTTGTTTGTGCACTATGTATGTCTCACAGGCATTACCTTCCAGCACTTCATAGCTCTTCTTTTATTTTGTTGTGTAAGGTATCTAAATAATTGGCCATTCAATCAGCTTTTTCTACATGATGTTTGATAGTATAGTTATATTGTTGATAGTATTTTGGTAGTCTGTTAACTGATTACAATTTTCTTTATTATTAATGCTTTTTGTATCCATATAACCAGTCCAACAGCATTATTGCTTATCTTGTCATGTGTTATATTTGTCCCACTGCGAAAATCTGTTATGCACTTAGGGAACCACTTTTATTACTTCATCTGGAAAGTAGGATTTTATTTTAAACTCCTTTTACCTAAAAATCAGCGCATACTTCTCTTCATTTTAAGAGTCTTGTTTGTGAAATCGTGCTTTGCCTTCTCTTTTAATATTTGTAAGTATATTGTTCTTATTTAGGTATGTTTTTCTCCTGATTTTATTCTTTTGGCTGTGGTCATACAGGTGAACAAGTATCAATATTTTATAGATATTTCATCTTGATGGAGAGTTGTATTGATTAGTGTATTTTTGTTGGTTAGTTCTCTATATGATTTATTGGTGTCTGTGAAAAGTCTTCTAATTTGGTAAAAGAAATTTCACTTTTTTGTTCACATTTTCTTTTGTCTAATTATTTTCATTGTCTCTAAATTGATTGACAATGTTTGCTTTACTGTTATAAGGTGTTCCATTAAACCTTAGAGACCATACCACCAGACAAGACCACAGATACTATTGACAAATTGTTTCTAAATTACTCTATTTTTTCCTATCTTGATTTTCCATTTTTGTGTGATTGGCATCTTATTTTCACTGTGTATGTGCTTAATTTGATTAAAAGAAGCTGCTGCATACAGTAGCCACTTTATGTCTATCACAGACAACTCCTTCAGTTTTTCATTGAGTATCAATCTTAGAAGAAAGAATATGTTGACTTATCCTTTTGAAATTCTTGTCTTTGTTTTCTTTTGCTGTAATAATTTAATTAAATTGATTTTGGATCTGTACTTTTATCTCATATTAAAGTTAATGTAGGTATATCATTCTAGTCATGCATTATCATTGAGTCTTTATTTTATCTATTGTATTTAATTTTTTAAAATCAAGAATTCACTTTGCCATAATGTTCCATATCCAATAGTCACCAGTCAGTCAGCATCTATATTTAGGTTTGATGAAGCAAGATCAGTTTACATAAAACAGTTTTCATATAATTTTTCAGTTATTTTAAAAGACACCTTGTCAATTTTTTGGTTGGAGTATTAGATATGAAAATGTTTGTTACCAAGGAAAAGGTGTTGAATCTGATCAAGTATGCAAGTCTTTTGATTTTCATTCTTATTTAAAATCAGTTGTGTGAGGTTGGTTGGAGTTTGCCTGCGCTTTCCTTCATTCTATGTCATGTTTGTCCTTTTGAGTAGCTACTACTGTCTAACCCTTTTAGAACTATATTTCTAATGGGTACATTGCCAGAATATAATCAATATGATCAACACTCTTGAGGTTTAGTAAAATGTCTATACTGTTGTTGACCATTTCATGGCATCATTCATGTTTGACTTGAGTGTTGCATTTGTAAATGAACAGTTGAGTTTAAAATGGCTTCATTTTCAAAAGAAGAAATTAATTACTGTCTTTTTGATACAGTAATTAATTTTTTCTTTTCTCTGTGATATTGTTATTATTTTGAAGATTTCATTTTGATACTATTAGATGGTGATATAGCACAATGGGAAGCATGATTATTGTTTTAAAATTCTATGAGAACAAAATCCATACATTAAAATCAATATATTTCTTGAAGTAAATGAAGTGAGTACCTACAACTGGAAAAGGATTAAACTAAGTGATTGTGTAATAACATACTTTTAATATTTTGTACTCGTATCTGTATTGTTTTCATACTCTGGTTTGCATAACTTGTCTGGTCACTGTTTACTGAAGTATTCTATTATGTTTAGCTTATTGCATTTATTTCAGTTTTTCAGTAGCTCAAAAATGTTAGATAATTTTGATATTGGAACCATTTATTATGTCTATTATGGACACTTTGGTACAAGACCCCATTAAATATCCTCAGTCTTCACATTTTTTCTAAGTTAACCTGATTATTATTACTCTAGTTATGTCCTTAGTTTTAGGTTAGATTCTTAGTAATCTTTACTTTGGCTTTTGTCTCCCCCCAGAGTCCATAAAATAAGTTACAGTAGTATTGAAATTGCAATAGAAGGCTTTTCTGTAACATTTTACTAAATAATATAGTCTGTGTTGGTACCCATCTTTTTTCATTCAGCAGGTTTATATGCCCAATTTTATTTTTTAGTCAAATGTTATGATGAAGCCTTCTATTTCAATTTAAATTTTCAAACTTCACTTGCTGCTTTCTAAACATAATTGCCGTACTATATATTGACTGTTCAGCTCCTCTTAAATAATTAATCTTATGGCTAAGTAATAAATTATCCCCATCCTGCCAGATATTTCCTTTATGTATTAGTCAGAATAGTTCTTGCTATTTAAAGTGGTTTCATATTTTAATAAACACAATATAATTATACAACTCATCTGCCTTCCTGATTTCTAGAAACAGTAAAGAGCTGAAATCAATGTCTTACAATATTTAGTTATGTATCTTTACATTTTGAGTTCAAATCCTGTCACCTCAACTTAGCCTTTAATCTTTCTAGTATCAAAAATAATTAGCAGTCAAATACTAACTGTAACTCATCTGCAAACCGAGGCCTTGTGGCTATATTAATATTCATTATTAATTTTTCTTTTTTTCCCTCATTTTTATTAGGCATTTTCCTCTATGAATTTAATGATTTCAAAAATAAACTAGGGTCATTTATTTTGTTTGATACAATATTTTATTTTCCATTTTTTTTTATTTTTTATTATAAAACTAGGGATAAGCTTTAGTGGTAATTAATTTATGAATCATTATATTAAAAATTACAATCACTCAGCCGAGAAACAATAATCTCAAATAATTGGTTTAATTTACTAGAGAGACTTAATCATAGCAGCAAAGCACATTTCATGTCTATTTCAGTTTGTGATCCCAAATGTGAACCCCACCAGTATGAAAACAGCAGATGTTCAGGTCCACAGAACCGAATATGTAGAGGTAATTCCTGACACTCTTATGAGTGCTGGCCTCCCCTGCCTGTCTTCTGGCCAATATAGTTCAAACTAATGCACTTATTGACCACCTAGCATATTTAGCTCTATTTACCTCTACCATACTTACCTGTCTAATATTTGCCATTTTTCTTGAAGCTAACTTTCTTTGTTTAAAAAAAAAAAAACAATATACTTACCTATTTGCTTGTAATTCCTGGTGTTCTTTCCTCTCAATTCATCTCCCATCAACCTTCTTTTGCATATTTACTTCATTAGAATGTACAATAATCTTCTTTCATGCAACCCAAGACATTTCTCCTTTACAGAAAAATAAAAAGCTCATTAAGAGAAGAAAAAAAATGCTATTCCAGACTGGTATTTTGCTTAAAAATCTGATATTGCTTCTACTTTCTCTGATGCACATCAAAACTGTAAATGTCATATCAGGATTATTCTCACTGCACATTATTAAGATTTTTCATTTTGACATTTATAATTATAATTTTCATTACGTAATTTGACTTCTGTAACATGCTATCCATTTAAAATTTTGAAATTATATTTTCCTAGATCCTTCTAATAATTTCCAGATTATAATCAAAATGATATAATACAATTTTCAAGTATATAAGTGATTTTCATAGTTTTGTTTATTTTACTGCAGGTTATAAATAACAAGATTGATTTAAAACATGTTATTCTCAATCTAAATATAATTATTTGTAAGAATACAATTTTATTTTAGGTATTACATGAATATTAGATTCGTAAGGTGTTCATGCAAATTTTATTTCTATTTTCACTAAACCCCAAAGAGAATTGGTCAATTCTGTCAGAGCCTTTTTTCCTGGAAACAAATGTTTTCATTTCTAAGGTGAACCTCAGTATTTTACAACAGAAATATATACTATAACTAATAAACATTTAAACTAATCCTGAAATATATAAAAGTAAGCTAATAAATAAACATTAAAATATATAGTAAATAAATGTATAGTAAATTATATCTCTTGTGTATAATAAATATATAGTAAATTATATCTCTTGTGACTATTTTATCCTTACATTAATTAGTTACTATAGCTTTCATGCAGCTCATAACTTTTTATAAATTTCACATTGGCAGATATCTTCTGAACATTTCCAATGAACTGCCTCTACTTAGAAATATTATTTCAAATAATCACTCTAGGTTTAAATGGCCAAAGATTATCAGCTTTAAGTATTATATGTACTGATTTTGAGGTTTATGATTATTAATACTGACATAGATAAATTATTGCTAAATAGTTAAAATTAATTTTGTAACTTTTACGGATGTTCTTTAATTAGATTTATTAGATACATCATTCATATTGTATTTGTTGAAAAATGTTTGCTTCCACCCAGGTTTTTCAAACATTCTTTATTACATTAACTAACAGAACATATCTTTGAAAACCTTATTTGGCTACTAACCATTTGGTGTCTTATATGTTTTGAAGAAGCCAAGTTTATCCTATAATTTTTCATTTCATTGATACAATAATACAAGTTATTATATTATTTATTCTTTACAAAACACCTAAACTCCTAGAATATTGTCATATGTATTCATAAAGATTAAGTTTATATTAGTTGACAATTAAATAATTGTAAACAGAAATGAATTAAAACAAAATAAGAAAGAAAATTTGAAATATGTTTAATCTTGAGATTCTAATTTTTAACAATTTCACTTGGGAAGTTAATCTTATGTGAACATTTTAAATTTTATTTTGAATACTTTTATAGCATCATCAGTAAATATTTAAACCAGGATTTAAATTTAATCTTCTAAAAATAAGAAAAAAACAGTTCTTATTTCATTGAAAGTGTAAAGTATTTCTGATGCCTTCTTCTATAATTTTGATGTGCTTCAAGTCAACTGAATACTTTTTCTCATTTGAATGGGTATTTCTAATTGCATGGGTTATAATTCTTTTTTTTATTATAACTTTTTAATAATTATCATTAAGTTTGAAATATTTTAGACACTAATTATAACTTCCTTAACTCCTTTTTACTGTTTATTACAGATCATATCTCCAGGATAAATATTATATATATATATCTAAATTTCTTAAAAGATTTCTTGGAATTAAATGCATATTGCAGCATATGGTCCTTTCAAATTAATGTTTGAATTTTCTGTACTTCAGAGCATATTGTTTTCCTAAGAATAAACTATCTATATTTTGCATCATTTCTTTTGCATAAAATCTCCTAAAAGCCTTATTTAAGTTCTTTTTTAACTTGATCAATAAATAACACTATGTATAATTTAATTAAATATATGTAATAATACTTTCTTAAGAATGCGATGTGAAGCTGATTCATATGATAGCGTAAATGTAATGGCCAAGAGTTTGTCAATTTCTTTCATATCACTGGTATTTAACCCTTTAGCATTCACATTACTCTATCATCATCATCCTCCTCATCATTTAACGTCTATCTTTCACGCTAGTATGGGTTTAGACATGAATTGTCCCATGTGAGGCAAGATTGGTTGTCTTGCTTGTATAGGACTGTCTTGCGGGTTTTCTACAGCTGGATGCCCTTCCTAACACCAACCACATTTACAGTGTGGACTGGGAGGTTTTTACCGTGTTACCTACACGGCCACATTACAGCGTGGACTGTGTGTTTTTTTGTCGTGACACCTACACAACCTCATTTATTTAGGACTGGATGTTGTGGCACCAACATAACTTTACAGAGAAAGGGGTGGTGTAGATGGGGGTGTGGGTAAGGGTAGTGGGATAGGGGTGTATTTTTGGTCAGGAGGTGCCTACTGACAAGGTTTCGCTTTGTACTTAGGCAAGGCAGGTCTTCTGTATTACTGCGTAGCACCAAAGATCTCGGTCCAGAGATCTATATATACTGTTATATTTTCATGGTAAAGGCTTTACCTCGCATAATTATCTTACATAATATCGAATCTATGAGATTTTGAAAGTATTTATTTTGAGAACAATACCTTAACATCAGTTTGAGCGACCAGTTACATCCAGTTTCAATAGAAAGTGGTAGAGAATTCTGGCCAGTTTTGGCCGGTTTGAACATTAAAGGGTTAACTTATTGTTTTCTTTTACTTAAGTGCAAAAGCACTCTATAATTGAGTAGTAGTTTGTTAGATTTCAGTGCTAAGTTCAAAGGATTTGAGAGCTAGTTCTACAGGGTTCACTTCCTCTTGAGATAATAATAATAATGAACATTATTGTGTACAGTGTCCAGGTGCACTGACAAGCTGAAAATGAATTAGCATGTAGAAAACAAACCATAACAGTTCACAATTGCAAATTACTAAAATAGTTTAGAACCTGGAATCATAGTGTTATCATTTTGAAAATAAAAAATTACTGAAACTTTAAAGGATTGTTTTTTTTTATATAATGGACATCTATAGGAAGATATATATATAACCTCGGAACAACTTCCATCCTCATTCAGCCATGAAGGTAACTTATATTTATCAAGATCATCAATTGAAAAAATATGTTAAGTTTATATTTCTAAGTTTATATTTGTTTTAAAGATAAGATCTCTCTGATACATGTAATGTTTGTAACAATACTCTTTCTCTCTCTTACATGCACACACACACACACACACATGTATATAATTGTTATTGTATACATACACACATAATTAGGGGGTGATGTTCTGAATACTTAATGCTAAAAGTAAAATCTTGATAAATATAAGTTTCCCTCATGGCTGAATGAGGATGGAAGTTAATGACTTTCAAAGAATGGAGAAGATAATTCTTCCTCCTCTTTCTCTCATTTATTCCTCAGAGGGTCATTGAGGCAGATTCTTTAAACACTCCATGCAGCGGGTCCTGTCAGAAGCAACCATTTCAAACTGATCTGGCTGGATTCCGAAGCGAGACCAACCAAGCTCATAGATCCAACCATCTTGCTCAGGGTCTACCACTGGGTCTCCTGCCAGTTGGTTTTGCCTATAAAATCTGTCCAGTGATTCTTTCCTGAGATTTTCTAACCATATTCTTAAAGTATCAGAGCTGTGATCTCTCAATTTGGAATAACACTCTGATCTCCGAGCTACTTGACCTTTTTCACCTGATTCAGTGGAATTGCATTCACATGTAAAGTACACTGCACAGGCTTCCTTGAGAAGACAAGCATCTCAGTTTTTGCAGCACTGATTTTAATTTCAAGCATTCAGCTCTTGGGATCAAACCTATCAATTGCAAGACAGAGATCATCTTCTGTCGACTTAAGTAATACCATGTCATCTGCAAATTTCAGTCGATTTATTCTACACCTGCCAGTCATGATAACAATTCCAACCCAGCTGCGCATGATCTTTGTAGAAAGGGGCTAACTATATTTTAATCTATTTGGCTTCATGAACACTGTGTTGTCTACTCTGGCCTGCTTGATCAGTTGGAGGCATTTTTACATGCAGATAATTTTGGCCAATAGAATTTTCATATTTGAAAGTAAAATGAGCTGAAACAAATTATTGAAGTAGGCCAATGGAATGAATTTAGACACTTTGAATGTATGCTGTATGTCAAAAAACAACAACAAAAAAACCTGATTGACATTTCCCCCTTAGAGAAATAAATTAAAAGCCTAGCAGCTATTGCTAGCAACACTCCAAGAAAAGAGAGAATCTCTCAATTTTGTTTGTTTGTGGCCATTTTAACATATGACATTCAGCACACCAGTCCTGGTCTTGTTTATCCAAATTCATGCCATTAATTAATTCATTTTTCCGAGAGCATTTTATTTTTAAGGATATAAATTATACATCAGGAAAATTGTACGTGACTTTTTCTCATATGTGAAAACTTTTGTTGGCTGATAAGTTGGGCCTGCATAGACCACACTATAGATTTTTGGTTTATTAAAAGGTTGTTGTGCCCCTGATAACTAAAGTATTCTCTTGACCATTTATATCATGGTTTCTACAGTTAGAAGTTCTTGCTTACACCAACCATTGTTCAAGTATGGACTTTCCTCCAAGTAAGCTTGTAAATTAGCTTTGAGAGATTGATTCTTAATTTCTTGAAGTTGTCTCCTATATTCTTTGAAAGTCATTAAGAAATATTACTGGGGTTTTGTTCACTTCCTCTGACTAGGAGGGAAATTTCAATTAAAAATTCTTTACATGCAGCATTTAATACCTTTTAACTTCACCATCCTCATTATCATTACTTATCTATCCAAATCAATGAAATTGGCTCATTAGAGATATTTCCTTTTATTTTAGTTTTAATTACGGACAATATATATATATAGTTTGTAGAAAGGGCAGAGAGACAGAAATTGATTGAAATTTATTTTTATTTCTAGAAATGAATACGTTCTGAAGAATAGATTAGGTAATGTTTATGACATCTTAACTAATATTTTATTATGAGATTATAAATATTGTTCAATTATTAGATGGAAATTGAAATTGAATTTACTTGAATCATTCAAGATTAAAAAGCAAAAAGATCACTATTTTTAGGAATAAGAAGGTGTTCTTTTTACATATCTCCAAATTTAGGTGAATTTAATATGATTGAGAGTCACCTGAAGCTCTTGCCTTGGAGAGAAAGAGACAAGAATGCTTTAGATGGTATTAGATCTCTGGAAGAAAAGATGGAAAAAGATTTGTATTGAAAGTGATTTGTAGGCTATATTACTAGTGCTGTTGCCATAATGAAACCCACCCAACACACCAATACACATTGTAAAACAATTGTTGTTAGGAAGAACTTCCAGCTGTGGCAACCATGCCAAAAAGGGCATGACAACCTTTCTATAGTGTTGGACCATAAAAATTGCACCCAGCAGAGTGGTTGGTGATAGTATGAGCATCCAGCCTTTAAAAAACATGCCAAACTCAGTTGAGATGACTCTTCAGCTGTGTCAAAGACATGACAAAATCCATAGTGATGGTGCTGGTATTATATACACATCTGCACTCTACTGAGTACACTGGGTGAATTTTAATGTGATGCAGCTCCTGGCCTGACTGAGAGGTCAATAGCTTGATTACGTATGAGTTTGCTCTGTTGCAATCTATTCCACTCTTGTTAGCTGGGGAAATAGATGTTAAAGGATGTAATGATGATGATTTTTATTTAATATGTTAGGCTTTAATTAATTTTCATTGAATGAACAATTCAATTTTTTATATAATTATTACTGATAATTTACATGTTTAAAGAAATTATCTGCTAATGTCATATGTATATTTTATATTAAGATTACTGTTGAGTAAGCACACTGATGATGATTTTTTTTTAGGAAGAGTATGTGATAACTAATTTTATTGAGTTCAGATAATAAATGTATAATTTGATAATAATCATATTTAAAAACATAAAAAAATGTTGTATATTACATTTGTTTCATATTATTTAAAATTAGAAAACCCTTTAAATTGATCCTGAACTTTTGATTTATCAAAGATGAATTAGATTAATTTTTCCATTATATTTTTTTGAACTAAATTTATTTGAAATGATGTGAAAGCATATTTCCTTTTCCTATTTTTTTTTATCATACCAATTATATTTGCAATAATTTGACATATTTAAAAAGGTTGGAAGTTTTAGGAAAAAAATTAAAGTATAATATCAAACGTTAAAATTGGTTACTCATTTGCATTTTCTAACTATAAAGAGTGTTTTTATTTAGATTATTGTTTGTTTACACATTGAAATTTATAATTCAAAGAAAAGTCTTTTTTTTTTAAAATAAAACTCTGAAATCTAATAGAATGTAATTAGTTATGTTTTTTATATGTATCAGTGTGCTACTTAAATAAAAAAAATATTTTCCCGTGAAATATTGTAAATTTAATAAATAAAATTTAGTTAGTTTTTTTTTTATTTTAAGGAAGAATTTTATTACTTACTACCAAATTTGAGCAGAGCATGTATGCTTTTTAGGTAGCTGAAAAGTAAATATTGAATCCTTCTGTTGATCAAGATTTTAGCACTTTTTTTTTTAATACTCATGAGCTGGATGTCTACTTTTCAAATTTGATTAATCAGTAAAAGCATCAGCATATGTAATAGTATTCTGACTGAGTTACTTAAGATTGAATTTGCATATTATTCAACAATTAGCTATGCCTATCATATAAAAAAAAATCAATCATTGAAGAGAACTTATTTTAGTGATGATTTATATAACATTGCTGACTAACATCGACTAGCTATTTCTTGAGATACAATAAATAATGATAATCATAATAATGTTCAATTACCTTATCTGAAATTTCTCATTTAATTACTACTAGTTTCTATTATAAAGGACTTGATTAATACTAATTAATTCAATGTTGCCGAAAGCTAAATATGAGGGAAAAGGAAATTATACTCCTTGATCTTTTAATTTCAATAATAAAATTATTTATATCAGTTTTAGGCTGTGATCGATAGATTTATGACTCTGACCATACCAAAGGGTATTTTATTTTTATTTTTCAGATATCATTATTCTAATTGATTTCCAGATTAGATTTAATTTTTGTGCATTTAAATATATTGTTTACATTCCTTTATTATTTAATATTTTAGTATTTTATTCATTTTCTATGCATCAAAACATGAGCATAACTAACTATTTTGAGAAGAAAATTATTGATATTAATGACATTTTTCTAAATTAAATTTAATTTGATCTTTTTTATGATATTTGTTTCATCTGAATTTTATTTTGATTTTGCTTATATGCACACATATATGTAGATGCAACTAACATTTACACACACACACACACACATATATATATATATATATATATATATATATATATATATATATATATATAATAATACATAATAAATTCATATAGTTGTTTGGGCTATTGTTCATGAGAAGTTGATTATACCTGTGAGAAGGAAAGAAACAGCGTTGGGGTGATAACCGCCACTGTATATTGGTAAATTGTTTCATACTTAAAGACAGGAGAAGTGTTTAAGTAAGTGCATCATTGGATAACAAGTTGAAGATACATAAGTGTTTGCTGGCATGTGGGGTGGTTTAGAAGATGGATTTTCTAGCATCTAAAAGTATAATTCCTGAAATGAGGACAAGATGTGAATATTTCACTCTTAGATAGTTGCTAGGTGATTAAAGCCTGCATCTCCTGAATCCATTAATATAGGCTGTAGGTTTCTCAAGAATACTCCATTTAATGTTATAAAGTAGTTTCCTGCATTACAAGGACCATTTTGTTTTGATAATGTCGAAGAGGTACTCGTATTTGCACAGTTGAAGAACAAGATGAGAAACTAATAGTTCTGTTTAAAATTTCTTTCAACCAGACAAAAATGTATTTTTAAATGGTCGTTATATCACCCATTAAGTTATGATGATACCAAGAAAGCAATGGTAACCAAAGTCATGGTGGTTTAGTAGTATCGGTAGAGGGTCTGATGCCATGCTTTGCAGCAAAGAGTTACGGCCCTTTATGGTCTGAGTTCAAATCCTGCCGAGGTTAACTTTGCCTTTCATCCTTACGGGGTCGATGAAATAAAGTACCAGTAATGCACTGGGATAATTCCTGGCCTTGTGCCAAAAGTATAAACAATTATTTAAGAAAGTATGAGCTATTTATTTCTTTGCATGTCTAACAGTTTGTACTACAATAAATACATATATATATATATATATATATATATATATATATATATATATATATATATATACCATGATATTAAATAAATAATTGAAAAAAACAACCGTTTATTTAAATGACGCTGGGGAAAGATAGGGAAGAAAGAGAGAGAGAAAAAATATTAATATTATGAGATAGATAGAGAGAAGAAATTTACAAGAGGATGAATAGAACTCATGTAATGTAAATAAGTTTTAAGTTTATATCTACCAATGATACGTATATTTACTATTATTTTGTTGTTACAATTCTTTTCTAATATAATATAATATTTACTATTATAAGTAGATAGAAAAAATAGATATATATAGAAAAATAAATATATATAAAAAATTTAGATGGAAAATTATATTGAAAAATAAATAGATAGAAAATAGATAAATAGAAGAATCAATAGATAGACAGAAATATAGATATATGAATGGATAGATGGGTATATCTTGTTATAGATAATTGTTTTAATGAGTTATGAGGGATATTGGTTTATATTTGGTGTAAGTAATTAAGTTAACTGAGTTAATAAGACTATTTATATAATTTAAATGTTTTAAATTGGGAAGATACGGAAAAAACTACCAGTTTTGTTTCTTTATTAGTTAATATGAGACCATTTGTCAAAGATATAAATATATTTAGCCTGAATTAGTTATTGGTTATAAATCTAATAAAAGATATTAACAAATATTTAAAAATATTAATAAATATTAAAGAATTCTGGAAAATTTTTTTTAAATTTTCTGAAAATATTAAAGAAAAATTAAAAAAACATTTATCTAGCTTTATCTAGATTTTGCAAATTGTGTGTTGAGGAAATTTTCTTCATACTTAAATGTAAGAACTCTATTAATATACATATGAATTTATTTAGTTCTTGTAAACATCGCCTAAATTCAACGTTTAAAACTATAGATAAATTATAATTACACTTATAACATTTCTACTTATTTCCATATATTGTTTGCTATAATTTCACTTCTTATAATTTCACTTATTAAATTTTCTTAAATTATATACATATATGATCCTAAATTTTTAAATTTTAATTTTAATTTTAACTTTGAAGTTAATATTTATTAAGGTTTTTTAATTCTTTATTTTTTAATTTTTTACTTAAATCTTTCATTTTTCATTTTTATTCTTTATTTTTTACTTCTAAAATATTTCATATATTTTAAAAATTACTTATTTTAAAAAAATTACTTATTTTAAAAAAATTACTTATATTTAAAAAAAATGACTTTTTTTTTTAAAATCTGCTTATCTCTTATAAAAATAATTTAAAATAATTTTTAAAAATTAAAAAAAAAATTTTTTTTTTTTTAGATTTTTAAAATTATTTAAACATTTTTTAAAAAATATTTTCCGAAAATTAAAAAAAAAATTTCAAGAATTTAATATTTTTTAATAAAATTTTTTAATATCTTGTATTAGATTTATAACCAATAACTAATTCAGGCAAAATATATTTATATCTTTGACAAATGGTCTCGTAATAACTAATAAACAAACAAAACTGGTGGTTTTTTCCATATCTTCCCAATTCAAAACATTTAAAATATATAAATATTCTTATTAACTCAGTTAACTTAATTACTTACACTAAATATAAACCAATATCCCTCATAACTAAGGGATAAAACAATTATCTATAACAAGATATACCCATCTATCCATTCATATATCTATATTTCTGTCTATCTATTTTTCTATCTATTGATTCTTCTATTTATCTATTTTCTATCTATTTATTTTTCAATATATTTTTCCATCTAAATTTTTTATATATATTTATTTTTCTATATATATCTATTTTTTCTATCTACTTATAATAGTAAATATTATATTATATTAGAAAAGAATTGTAACAACAAAATAATAGTAAATATCCGTACCATTAGTAGATATAAACTTAAAACTTATTTACATTTCATGAGATCTATTCATCCTCTTGTAAATTTTTTCTCTCTATCTATCTTATAATATTAGTATTTTTTCTCTCTCTCTTTCTTCCCTATCTTTCCCCAGCGTCATTTAAATAAAGGGTTGTTTTTTCAATTATTTACACATTCATTTGCATATTCACACATAACTTTGAATAATCCCTCATATGGTTCCACTATCCAGTGAATTTCCGAC
>CAXHJY010001600.1:20000-22500 GCA_964016885.1 Eledone cirrhosa | reverse complement strand
ACTCCTCCCAACAAGAGGCGAAAATGTCCTGGACCTCTGTTTTACAAACAACGAAGTGCTCATCCACAATGTAAAGGTGACACCAACAATTCTCTCGGATCATAACTTAGTAGAGCTAATGATATGTGATCCAAGAGAAACAACAGAGACAAAACCACTAAGAAGCTCCGGGACGTTATCCAGCCTTAACTTCTACAAGGCTAACTGGAAAAAGATTAAGAGAGAAATCCGGAAGCAAACATAGAGTGAAAACACCGCCACACAAGACACTAACACACAATTTCAACACTTCATGACAACGATACACACTATATGCAAAAAGTTTGTCCCGGAGAAAGAGGCAAACAGACACAAAAATATTATTCCCAGAGATAGGAAAATCCTTATGAGACGTAGAACTAAACTCTCAAACCAGTTGAATAGTCAACAAAACAAAAACAAGAAGGAATTCTATTTGAAATGTGCATTACTTGGCACCGATATTGCACTCAAGCTTTCCCATGAGAATGAGAGGGCAAAGAAAGAGAACAGGGCCATAGAAAACATTAAAATAAATCCTAAGGCGTTCTTTATATTTGCAAAAGAAACTGCCACAGTACACTGCAAGATTGGGCCACTCTTCTATACGGACGGTTCATTAACCGAAAACCCCCAAGAGATATGTGAAATACTGAACGAACCATACAAAAGTGTGTTCACATGTCCACTGAGGCACATGCAAATAACGAAGCCAGAGGAGTTCTTTGATGCCACAACACTACATGAAAAAATGGCAACCATCAACCACATAGACATAACGGAGGAGAATGTGGTGTACGCCATTGATGAAATTAGAACAGACTCGGCTGCTGGACCTGATGAATTCCAGCAGTTCTCTTAAAAATATGTAAGCGGGCCTTAGCAACTCCACTGAAGATGCTCTTCAGAAGCTCCTTGGCTAGCGGTGTACTACCCAGGGAGCTGAAAGAAGGCACAATATGCCCTATCCATAAAAGAGGTAGCAGAGCGGAGGCCAAAAACTATAGGCCAGTCTCCCTGACGTCGCATATCAGTAAGGTCATGGAGCGAGTCGTCAGAAAGAAACTGATCACTTTCCTCGAGGAAAATGACCGCCTGACTAGCATGCAACATGGCTTCTGCCCAGGAAGAAGCTGCCTTACACAGTTGCTACATCACTACGACTGGGTACTGCGACAACTACTAGACAGTTCACATGTGGACGTGATATATCTTGACTTTGCGAAGGCCTTTGACAAGGTCGACCACGGAATGATATGTCACAAACTACATGGACTCGGCATAACTGGAAAAGTAGGTGAGTGGCTGCATGGCTTCCTAAGTGACAAAAGCCAGGTAGTCGCAGCAAATGGGGCCCTCTCAAAGGAAACACCAATAACAAATGGGGTGCTCCAGGGGACAGTCCTGGGACCACTACTGATTTTGGTGGCTCTCTCAGACATGCCCTCTGTAGTACATACAACAACATCCCTCACTAGCTATGCTGATGACACTAAGGTAGCACAGGCAATCAAAAACCCAGCTAACGCTGCCCTTTTACAGTAGGATCTGGATGTCATATACAAATGGGCGGAAGAAAACAACATGCAGTTTAATGCTGGCAAATTCCAAGCCCTACAATACAAAGCTCCAAACAAACTTGCAAACACAAATATAGTGGAACACAACTACACAGAACCAGGAGGGACCGATATCCCCGTGTCAAAATCGATACAAGACCTGGACATAGACATGAGCGATGATGCATCTTTTTCTTCACACATCATGAAAGTGACGACAATGTGCAGACGACTCGCTGGCTGGACCTTGAGGACTTTCCGGACAAGAGATCGAGACACCATGTTGACACTATGGAGGACATTTATCCTAAGCCGCCTGGACTACTGCTCCCAGTTGTGGTCACCCCATAGTGTCAAACTAACCACGGAGCTTAAGGCTATCCAGTGAAGCTACACCAAGAGGATTGCCAAGATGAGGGAGACAAGCTACTGGGAGAGGCTAAAGGAACTGAACCTCTATTCCTTGGAGCGAAGACGGGAGAGATACGCAGTGATCTACATGTGGAAAATCCTGGAGAGACTAGCACCAAACTTTGGCATTGGGAGCTGGACCAACCGTCGAACAGGACGTCACTGTGTGGTGCCAAAGGTCCCGTCTTCCACATCTAGAATAAGGAGCAGGTATTGCAATAGCCTGGGATTCAAGGGCCCTCAACTCTTCAACAGGCTGCCGAGGGATCTGAGAGATTTGCATGATGTGGAGGTGGATGTCTTCAAGAAACATCTCGACACCTTGTTATCCAGGATCCGGGATGAGTCCACAGCAAGACACGAGGGAAACCTAAGGGCAGCAGCAACAAACTACCTCTTACACCAGTGGCCAACCTATACAGGCTGGAGATAAAATGTGTAGCATCAAGGGCGGTGCCCCAGCATGGCCTCAGCCGGATCGCTGAAACAGGTAAAAGAGTAAAAGAGTATAT
>CAXHJY010001599.1:37500-80095 GCA_964016885.1 Eledone cirrhosa | reverse complement strand
CCGCACTTGCTACATTTCTCCCCACCCAACCCTACTCACCGTCTCAACTCATTACTGCTATGAACACTTTTTCAACACACCTACACCCATGCACTTATTAAAGGGGGAGAAAAGAAACCCCCACCACACCACAGACATGTTAAATCCCTATATATAGAACAACACACCACATACACATCAGTTTGACAAGCGCACCTCAGCGTGAAAGGTCTTTCTAAAAACGAAACAATACCTCCTACGTTAACCAAGAACTCCTAAGACCTAACCAACAACCAACAACTTAATTTATAAAATAATTTTTTTTTAAGAAAAATTCTTTTTGGATTTTGTGAAGAAAATAAATTTGTTGAAAGCACAAGTGAAGCCATTTCCCCCCCCCCCCCTGTCTTAATATATATATATATATATATATATATATATATATATATATATACTGCATGACTCTTAAACTATAACAATTAGCTTAGTGCCTAGACTAAAGAAACTATTACTGTATTACACGTCTGTACGAAATTTTCCTTCTTATCACGATCTCTTATTTCCTGTTAGCAACCACAGTACGAACTAATAAATTGGGTCATTTTTCTGAACACCATAACATTAATTGATTTTGACTAGGCACTTAAACAATATTTGAAAGGAAAAAAAATACTGATTTGATATATTTTATTTATTACGGAAGAATAAAAAGTAAATACACCCATCAGAGTGTTTAATAGTAAAAACTAAGTTGAATATATTAAAGCAGTGATTTTCAATCGTTTTTACTTCATGGCTCACTAGATGTCAAACAAAATTATTGGTGTGTTTCGCATGGAAATCTATAAATATGGAATTTCAAAAGCCTTATTAAAAATAAAGTTTGTGGGCTCTCTAGAGACTCCTTATGAAGCATCACTTGTTAGTCACTGCGTTCTATATTGATTCATTTTTCGCCTGACACGAAGTCAGTAAACTTTTCAGCCTCGCATTTTGTTTCACAGATATCTTCAAACAAGATTATCAAATAAGACACTATGAATATAAACGTATAGACATTTTAACATTGATTTTCATCAATTCAGTGTAATACAAAGCGTTATTTTAATATTGATTTCAATATTTATAGGGTGGTGAATTGGCAAAATTGGTAGAGCGTCGGACAACATGCTTTATGGCATACAGTTACGCCCATTTACGATCTGAGGTCAAATTCCACAGAAGTTAGCTATGCCTTTCATCCTTGCGAGGGGGTTGATAAAATAAAGTACCAGTAATGCACAGGGGTCGATTTAATCGACTTTTCCCTCCCCCAAAATTGTTGGCCTCTTACCTATTTGTTTGTTAATGCTCTCCACCCAGATTATAAAATAAATCTTCGACGCCATTCATGTTGCTCTGTGTCTTGCTACACGTAAAATGCTTTTTCCCCAGTCCATTCTTCAACCATCCATGCTTTAGCTTTCCAAGTAATGTCCATCTTAATATTATTTTTGTTGTCTTGTGTTGCTCCATTCTGATTGTGTGCTCTAGCCACTCGATCCACCGGTGTTTTGTTTCTTAAAAAACAACAACATGATATTGTTGTGATACAGCTCCCTATTTAATACTTTGATTAACCAGAAAATGAAATAAATTTTTCTCAGATATCCACCGTGGAAAGTATTGATATTACAATTAGAAACCCAGCAATATTACATAAATGATATATGTTGTTGGATGTTTTTTTCAGGCTATGGAATATTTATAGCAAAGAAAAAGCAATGTGTCAGAGACACTAACATTGTGTGAAATATTGTTATGTTTTAGTCAATAAATTAGCTTTTTAAGTATCACATCTTTTAAAGCATTGTTTTAATTTACAATTTCTATTGGGAGAAATACTTGTCGCAACAATTCACAGAAGGCTAACTCCATTAATAATTCACACAGACAGTACCAAGAATACACCAGACAAAAGATAAGAGGCAGGTGTAAGACTACATGAAAGACTACTAACTGAAACAATTCTCACAAATACAGCTACGATTCTTTGTTTGCCATATATATATGTATATATAAAGTGGATGGTTTTATTTCTAGTTATCTATTATAGAGTTAAACAGAAATAACTGTGTTAAAATCTGAATAAACACATATTAAAACGCATAGTGAGTGAAGAGAAATGATAGATCAGGCATGTCAAACATGTGGCCCGAGCGCCACATTTGGCCCTTTACAAGCACACATGCGGCCCGCACAAAGGTTTATTTGTTGGGTTCTGTTCTGTCTTGTCGTCTCCGTTGAGTTGGTGTGTCCACAGAAGCGGGTAAGCCATTCTAGAGATGGAGGTGGTGTGCTCTGGGAGACTGTGAGCTATTGTGAATATTGGTCCTTTGCCTAATAGCGATAATTTCTCCGTGGAGAACCAAGAGGTTTAAGACCGTTGGGTTGTGTGCCATGGAGTTGGCTGAGTATGTCCTGTGTATATTTGTGGTTGTGTTGTTGTTGATGTTTGTAGTGTAAGGAGTGGTGTGAGTGTTACTCTATGTGTGTGTGTGTGTTGTTATTGCTGTTGTTGTTGTGAGTAGTGTGTGTGTGGTGCTGTGTGTATTGTAAAGGCTTTGTCTGCTGTTCCTTGTGCCTGTTTTCTGGACTAGTGTGTTGTCTGTTTTATGATCTGTGGAGGAGGCGTTCTAATTTTGTGTTACATTTCGATTAGTAGTGCTTGCGTGTCATTTGGTTGATTTTCTATATTAAGCCTGTGTTTAGGAATGCTTAGGTTATATAAATATTCATTAACATTTATAATTATATTGAAATGATAGATTGTAAATGTGAATATTTATGCAAACAAAAATATCCTTATCTTACGCGTATTTTTCAGCTCTATATAAATTGATGGTGCAAGAATGTGTCAGAAGGTTGTGGTCGAATAGTCAGATATTAAATGTCGGTTTATGTTATTCTTGATTGGATTCCAGTATTTCCGATGGTTCCCTTTACGGTGAATAAATAATGAAAAACTATATACCATGGAAGAAACATTGGCCCTGATGATTGATCAAAATTTTAGGCGGTTTGAAGATGGTTGTTAGCCGAGCTTTCATCGACGATAAAAATAGAAAAATGGCCAAATAAATTTACGTGTCTTTAGACCAAATCTTACAACTATAAGTAAATTTACAATGGACTTTGCATGTAAAATGTACATGTTAACCATCGTTTTACCAACATCTTACCAACAGAGTGATTCTCTAATCTGTTGTGCAAACTGGCATCTTAAGTGCAATACCACCTTAATACGCAACATTGCACACCAGAAAAGCAGCTTACAATGTAAAAATGCAGCTGCCTGTACGTTTTATGTAGCTGAGTGCATTTTCAGCATATATATATTGAAAAGAAAATAAGAATTTTATTTCTCGGTCTAGCACAGCTGACACATACTTACTTATATATATATATATGTGTGTGTGTGTGTGTGTGTGTGTGTGTGTGTGTGTGTGTTTATTGATATAGTGTGACCAAAAAGTCGCGATACATAAAAAAAAAATTGTTTTATAAGAAACAATTTATTCAAAATAAATAAATATGGAAACTTAAAAATTTCCTATGTATTGCGACTTTTGGGCCACCCTGTATATATATATATATATATATATATATATATATATATATATATATATATATATACACATACATTTCAATGAACTAAAAGTCTCTGCTTTTAAAGAATAAAATATGTACACCGATGTATCTGTGTTAAATACAATAAATATGTTAGAAATTAGTTTCAATTCTTTAGACGTTAAAATGCCTCAGATTCACTGCTTTTGAATACGATGCAATGCACTTAATATGTAATACATTTTTATCAATACAATTGATGTCATTTACAAAAATAAGCTATGGATATTTTTTTTTTTTAATTAAACGTTTTCTTCATTTTGTTAGTAAAGTTAGCAGAATAAATAATTGTATATCTACCTCGAAATTTCATTATTCCACCGAATATAGAAGAATAAAAAATACAACAGATCTGGGTTTTTTTATGTAACTTGATTACAAATTTTGCTTCTATATTAGCATTCTTGAAATAATCAAATCAATGGTTTACTTTGCTTGCCCCCAAGAATAGTCTCTAAGTTAAAGACAAGTAATATTTTCCAGTGGAAATTATTCCATTTCAGTTAGCAAATGTCTTGTTGTACGAGATGTGACTTTATGTTAAACATACGGTGTGTCCTGTAATATTTCACGAAAACATCATTGACCGTTTTCAAGTAAATATCCAGAAGTCTCGGAACACACACACACACGCACACAGACTGAAACCCAGGCACCACCATTAGACAAGCATACATGTGTGTATTTGTGTGTGTATATATATGTGTGTGTATCTACGTATATAAATGTGTGTATATATATATATATATATACATTTATATGCGTGTATATATATATATATTTGTATATATATATATATATATATATATATATATATATATATATATATATATATATATATATATATGCGTGTGTATATATATATGTATGTAAAAGGTAATATATATATATATATACACGCATTTAAATGCACATATACGTATTTAAATGTATATGTGTGTGTATATGTGTATATATTTATTTATATATTTATATTTATATATTTATATTTATATATGTATATATATTTATATATATGCATATATATATGTATATGCATATAAATATATGCATATATGTATATAGATATACATATATACATATATGTATTTGTTAATTCTCGTTTGAAATGAAAAGAACGACAATTCAGATAAAATATTCAATACATTAGGTAGAGTGGATATATTTATTTATTAAATAACTGAATCTTACCGGAAAGACTAAAGAACAGCTTCTTTCCATTGTATCAACTTTTCATTTCATTTGGGCATTCACCAATCCTTCCTTCGCATATTTATTTACTACAAGCTTCTGACATATAATTGTTTCTACTTTTGGCACAAGGCCAGCAATTATCCCAGTGCATTACTGGTACTTTATTTTATCGACCCCGTAAGGATGAAAGACAAAGTTTACCTCGGCTGGATTTGAACTCAGAAAATAAGGGCCATAGCTCTAAGCTGTAAAGCATGGTGTCTGATGCTCTACCGATGCTGCCAATTCACCTGAGATATAATATCGAATGAGTGGAAGTAAACATACACACACTCGTACACCAGGTCCGAACACACAGGAGCCGAACTCCCAATGTCATCGCCCCCATCTCTCTCGCCCACCCCATCACTTTTACGTACACCAGGTCCGAACTCCCACTGTCATTATTCCTGTATCTCTACTAAAGAACTCGTCTGACAAATTATTTAGGAACTAGTATTAATATTTTTAAAATGAACCCTTTTTAACCTTAAAGTTTCTTACGTAGTTTGCTTGACAGAAAGAAAGTTATTTGTCAAATTAAAACAAACAAACCCACAAAAGCAATAAAAATAAACCAAATACAAAACAAACACTAATATCGATTACGCTGAATAATTGAAAGAAACTAACTATTAATTAGCATAGTTTTCTTCTTCTTCTTCTTCTTCTTCTTCTTCTTCTTCTTCTTCTTCTTCTTCTTGTGGAAGGCAGAGTCCTCAAACACTCCTTCCAGTGAGTACTTGCAGAATCATAGTAGGTCTGAGTTCAAATCATGTCGAGGTTAACTTTGCCTTTCATTCTTACCGGGTCGTCGATAAAATAAAGTACCAGTAATGCACTGGGATAATTGGTGGCTTGTGCCAAAAGTAGAAACAATTATTAGTAATATTTTTAGGTTTGTGGATTGGCAGACTCGTTAGAACGTCGGACAAAATGAATGCTTGGCGCTCTTTAGTTACGACTTTCTACAGTTCAAATCCTACCGCGGTTTATTTTTCTAATTATGTAAAATCCCGACCGCGGCTCCAAGCGGTTTCGGCTTGTGTCAAGCCGGAAACACTTGGCGCCGCGGTTGGAATTTTACTTCTCTCTCTCTCTCTCTCTCTCTCTCTATATATATATATATATATATATATATTTTTTTTTTCCTCTAAAAACATTTTTTCCGGTTCCGCCCTGCCCGTCTTTTCAATTTTTCTAATTTCTCACTTTTTCTTTTGATGAAGGACTAGCGTCCGAAACATTAAGACACTCTTGCTGCTATTTCAAGCGCAAAACTAATATATTCCTTACATATACTGTACCGATTGTGTTGTTATTTCTGTTTACCTTTTACACACAGACACACACACACACACACACGTGGGTGTGTGTGTGTGCCTGTGTATGTATATGATGTGCATATATATATATATGTTATACACACACATTTATATAGATATATATAATGTTATTTATTATGAGGACTGATTAAAAGATACATGCATGATTATATTAAATGAATAGAAACTCGACAAAGGCACGTAATAAAACATATCCCCATTAGTGGACATCGAACATACTAAAAAAAAAAAAATGGACCCCGGAAAGAACAAGTTTACGCTGTACACTGCGTACTATCTCTCACATTACCATCGCTCTTTATATTATAGTAACAGCAGTGTTGTAAAGATATTGTACGATTTATCTTTCATGCAAAAGAAATGTGATTAAAACGTTTTTCTTTCAAAACTAAAGTTAATTAATAAAATGCTGCCAATATTTACTTAATAATATATTTGGCATAAAATACAACATCCTAACGTCTGGTTCTGAAATAATTTTCATCGTGAATTTCCCAGTTTAAGAATGAAACCAATTACACCAAGAATAATCATAATATGCGTAGGAGTGAGTGAAGCTAGCTTGCATTATTGGATAGAGTCAGAATAGCAGTTGCTAATGTAATCTTTTGTTTGCTACAGACTAGTTTATTGCTAAATGGTTTACTTGATAGAAACCGAACAACTTGCTATTTGAATCAAAGAAATCCCACGTATTTTGTTTCTGTTGTGCAGATTACAGATTGTAGTAGTGATCCGATCTCATTTTCCTGTAAGGTATTATATGATAGATGATTAAGTTTACTTTGACAATCAGGTGAAAATATATTAGCTAGATTTTGTCATGTGTCACAATATAACACAGCGATTGCTTTTATAGTTTCAGCCAGTTAATCGTGTGTAAACGAAAGCAATCGCCATTCTATTGAAATGAAATAGAATGTTTCAATAGAGTATTAAAGAACAAAAATGAATATTTGTAGTTCATTCGCAAATATCTCTCATTTCTCTCTGTCTATAACTCTCTCTAATATATATATATATATATATATATATATATATATGTATGTATATATACATGTGTGGTTACATAAATAGATGTATGTGCATGTATGATTCCATATATATATATATATATATATATATATATATATATATATATACACCAATGTTTGATATCATGGGTACGTTTTCGCTTAATTGATTTCCTTTTTATCATTTACAACAAGGCACAATATGTATTTCCTGCATAAAACATTTATGTCCATCACCAGAATCTTTACATTTTTCATCAATTTATCTGATTTGATTTCTAAACTAAGTAGAAATATCGATTCTTTTTTACTTAGGAGGAATACACAGTTACTAAGTTGGAGGCCAATTTACAGATTGATTTTACTCTAGCATACTTCTGTTACCTTGCATAACATATGGTGAAAGTATACATATTCACATTTTTTCTTAAATAAATTTAGAATTAAATGTCTTAATTAGAGCTTTTAGCCCCGATGACTAAAGTATTGCGACTTCGATTCTGTAGAATATCAACCAAATGGAGTCGTAGAGACGCCGTGTTAACATACGGTGTTTCTTGGGTATTTTAAGTCTAGCGGAGCCCATCCCTCTCCAGGTCTGAGTACAACAGATTTCTTCTAGAGAAAGATAGAAAGTGAGAGAGAGGAAAATGAGAAAGAATATAGAGAAAGAATCAATCCCAGTACTAGACTGGTACTTTTTATATTGACTTCGAAAGGATGAAAGGCAAAGTTGATTTCGGCTGGATTTAAACTCAGAGAGCTGAGACGGAAAGAATACCATAAAGTATTCTATCCGATGTTCTAACGACTCTGCCGTTTAATGTCACCATGTAAAAAAGAGTAAACTTTGAATTCTAAACTTGACACTGACCACACAGATAAAAAATCATTTCGTCTAAGTATAATGCAATGCAGAGCACTTAATGCAGTATATTAGGATTGCAAAAAATACAGTGAAACTGGCCAATCACGTTTATCGCAATATTGAGGCCTATTATAGCAGTTATTTGCGAGATGAAGGAACACGTATGAAATCGAGGGTCAGATTAAGTGGATCTATCAGATTGGATGTAAATAAAGGTGATGAGCCTCCCGACTAGAAGTTGACATAAATATACCAGACGCACTTCTCTCTTAACATTACTTTATATTTCATATCCAGTCTTATATTACCCTCCTTTCTAAAGTTAGCATTAAAGGAAAAAGGAGAGAAAAGAAGAGAGGGAGAGAGAGGGAGAAAGAAAGTGAGAGAAAGGGAGACAGAAAGCAAGAGATATACAGAGAGAGGAAAGAGAGAGAGGGGGGTAAAGAAAGAGTGAGTGAGAGAAAGACCTGTGAAAAATAAACAAAATGAAATTACCATTTTTTAAATTTATTAATTTGAAGAGACAATTCGTTACCATGCTTCTGAATTTTATGAATACTATAGCGAGCAGTTATTCTATCTCTGATTATGCAATATTTCTCTTTATAAAACAATCAGGTCTTGCATGATTTCATGTCGCAATTGAAGTCGATGTTACTTTCTCAGTTGATAGTTCTTGAATAATAAAATGTAACATATATTCAGATTATTGTTATCTCAATACAATAAGATTATTGTGCTTTAGAATTTGTGTTGATGTCATTATGTTATAGGAATAGTAAATGTAATTATCTTTTATTTTGTATAAATGATTGGAAGGTAGCTGTTAATTGAAATGAGATCATATAGTTTGGGATATTGATTAGGTTTTTATTTAAAAACATCAGTTAAGTTTGAATTAGAATTATTTAATAAATATTAATGTAAAGATAAACGCCATAAACCGTCAATGAACAAAAGCTTCATTGAAATATTTCGATTACTATGTAAATAAAATACATATTCCACATTATTTTATGAATGCATTCATGCCAACGTTTGGAATATTTTCTTGTACGAAGCATTTCGGAATTTTGTCTTAATGTATTTTGAGAAATATTTTGTGAATTTTCATCGAAATAAAAAAAAAAGTAATAAATAAAACTCCGTTGTAAGACGCCATTAAAACAACACTGAAAATGTTAATTTCTGTTACTCTGGAAATTGTTAATTCGCTAATAAAGCTTTATAAGCAGGTGACTATAGTCGAAATAGCAGGCATCATTTAACAATTCACTGTGGTAACAATAATGTGTGAACCTGGTCATAATGTATTTAATCCAGAATATGATAGCCAGAAAAAGAATTCAATGAACCAAGCGTTTACATCGCTCGCCTTAATTAGGTAAAGCAAAATAACTTCAGCCAGATTCAGAAAAGATATACAGCTTTATGTGCGGCCGATTGTCGCATTTGGTGGCGAATTGATGGTTGTTTTTGTTTTTATTTTTGCTTCCACCTTTTTTTTTCTTTTTTCTTTCTCTCGCTCTGGTCATATATTTTAGTGCGTTGTTTTTTGTGAGGTTCCTAGCAATGGAATTGTATTATTTTTTATATGGGATCTTTTTACTTTCTTTTGTTATACCAGCATATAAGAAATCTTCCTTCCAAGATGATCTTGTCTTTTTCCTACACTATGTATCCTTTTGTATGGGTGTGAGAGCTGGACTCGCACAGTTGACATGAAAAGAAGAATCATTCGAGCACAAGTCCTTCAGAAGGTTGCTAAACATCCCACACACGGAGCATAAAACAAACAGCTATGTCAGACAGCACGTTAACAAATATGCTGGCAGACAGGAACCATTCCTTGATATAGTGAAAAGACGGAAGCTTGCTTGGTATGGTCATATATCCCGCCACAACTCCTTGTCCAAAACCATCCTTCAGGGCACAGTTGAGGGAGGGCGAAGAAGAGAAGAACAAAGAAAATCTTAGTCCGACAACATCAAAGACTGGACTGGTCACAACACCGAAACGCTTCTAGGCATGACAGAGAATAGAGACAAATGGTGACAACTGACTGCAAAAGCGTCTAGAGTGGCACCCAACGACTGGCTGCACCAGTTGCAGGAAGATGATGATGGTGATAATGATGTATCTGAGAGTGTATATCTAATACAGAGCTAGGGAAGCTTTTTAGTGACATGGAGAATTGAACATGCACAGGAACATATGAAAATGCATTTGTGATGGGAAAATTAATGAATATTTAATTTGACAAATTCATAGTATGCTTGTGATCATACCAAGTATGCATCTTAAGGAGAAGATTGGTTCGGCTTTTCTTTTGAAAGCAGATCGTTGTTTTAAGAAAGTGATGATTTGGCAAATCTTAGTTGATTTGTAAGAATATTATCTGTGAATCTAGCATGAAGGGTTATTGGGTAAATTTCATATTGCGAAAAACTGTTAAAATCAATAAATGGTAGAAACTTCCAATCTCGTCATAACCGTTGGAAAATTCTAAAATAGACAGATTATTAAATTAGGATATCAAAGGATTATCTGGCAGTAAACGAATCAACTCGAGTAGCGAGAAATCAAAAGCTTCAACAGCCATCACATTAAAAGGTTATTCGCATTTTTGTAGTTTGAGCTCATGATTATATAAATATTGAAAACGTTTTGAAATTGATCCAAAAGTGTGTAACGCTCTACCATCAATTCTGGTTTCTATTCTTTCACAAAATGTACCATGCAGTTGCGTTAGGCCCTTGGATCATTTTTATCGCTTCTGATATCGACCAACAATTTCAACTCACACAACTCCTTTTGGTTCTTTAATCTCTAAATGAAGTGCTTTCAATTTCCACGAAGAGTTTCATTTCCTCTATCAGTTGACCATTAGCATACTGTATTTAAGCAGAGAAATGTGGACTTAGACTTCTGCAGGGAATCTAATAACCGAGACCATTAATGGGATTTGAAACCAGTGTGTGTGTGTGTGTGTGTGCGTGTGTGTGTGGTATAAGTTCGTTGACAGTGAATTCGAAGTTTCGTTGGTGGTGCCTTCTTAAAAAAATAACCCATCAGTGATTTATGCAGTCTCGCTTATTTATCATAAATAGGCGAAACTCCAGAGTAAAAAGACTCACTATTCAGCCTTAATAAAATGAATATTAAAACTCTACTTCGGTATTGAGTACTCCTTTCTGTCAGCCTCCAACCACATACGGATATATATAGATATATATCAATGTTCGAATTGTATCGATCTGGCCCGACCCTGGAATCAAAGTCCGACGAGCTTTTGATTCCAGAGTCGGGCCTGATCGATACATGTCGAACCTTGAGCTGACCAACAGCGAAACGCGCGTCACTACTCAATAAACGTAATGAAGACATACCAAATCGTCCTTATTATTGGACACTTTCCTCTCCAGCGAATCCCGATTAACGTTTTCAAATTTCACTTGAAGAGGAAAATCAGGGAGGAGAGGCAAGTGCTGTCTTCTAGTAAGTTTGTTGAAAGGTGGGTGAAAGTGGCATGTCTGGTCCGACTGAACAGGCCCGCTCTAAGCACGTGGACTGAGGAGTGGGAGAACTGAGAGAGGGCGCTTGCCCTGGTGGTCAGGGTGACCGTGGTCTTTTGTGTGGTTTTTGCCGCGAGTGACCCTCGGAGGTTTCCCCTCTATTGGATAATTTTTGTTGTTTGAAATTTTTAAAATTTCTTTCTACACCTTTTTTTTTGTTATAACCTTTTTTTACACGACCAAAACCGACTTTGTATGGTCCTGTACCGTTCTGTGCCGTTTGTAATGTTTTTCCCTTGTGGCCAATAAAGAAACCATTATCATTATTATTATTATTATAATTATTATTATTATTATTATTATTATTATTATTACACTCTGCTTAGTACTACGCCTCTATACTTACTGGAAACTACGCATCGAGTGCTCACTCTGGTGCACCTTCAGTAACTGAACATTACAATCCATATATATATATATACATATATATATATACATATATATATATATATATATATATATATATATATATATATATATATATATATATATATATAAGTATGCACTTGTGCATTTCTGTGCGCGTGACTATATATATCTACTTAAAAATGATACAAACACGTATACACTCTACTCACATTGCTATATATATATATATATATATATATATATATATATATATATATATATATATATAGCAATGTGAGAAAAGTGTATATTTGTTTGTCATTTTTAAGTATATATATATATATATATATATATATATATATATATATAAGTATGCATTTGTACATTTCTGTGCGCATGACTATATATATCTACTTTAAAATGACACAAACACGTATACACTCACTCACATTGCTATTGTCTTAGTAGTGACTCTCATTTTATTTACTTTGAAATTTTCGTGTCGTGAAAGTTCTTAACACCGGTGCACGTGTAGAATAGCCTTTAACAAAAGTGATACATGACATATCCTCTCCTTATCCAAGCGAATAAACACAATGTCTCATCTCTAGAGATAGAGTAAGATCCATTTACAAGGATGCGAGCTTATCCTCGGACTACTAAATTAACATCATAATCATATCCTGCAATGGAAGTCAAGCGTATAGGTTATATTATAATGTATGAATCAGATGGATATATAGTTTGAAAGTCTATGGTACTTAATCAGGCTTGTAATCTTACATCATGATCTTTTCGGTGGTGGAAAGCCTATAAGAGGAGAAAAGAAAAGAAATTTTACAGTTCGTATCCCAGCAAGTAGTGGCAGAGCTATTAGTCTCGAAAGTTTATTCAGTGTGAGAAGGTCATTTCAGCCAGAAATATTTATAGAGTACGGCTGATCTTTGGGAGTTATTTTCTCGAGAACAATGATACGAGAAAGAGAAGTGTCGCAGGTAGAGTTAGTATGTGTAAGTATGTTTACTGTGTACGCAGATAGAGTTAGTATGTGTACGTATGTTTAATGTGTACGCACGTACGCTTATATATTTGTCTAAGCATGAGCGCGCGCACACGTGTTTGTGTGACCATTATTAAAATATCGAAATGGCGAGGAAAGAAAGAAAAAGAAAGGCTAAAACAAATAAGAGAAAGAACAGAAACGGGAAAAAGAAGAAGAAATGAATGAAAGGAGAAAAATATTTATAATTGTTTCTACTTTTGGCACAAGGCCAGCAATTATCCCAGTGCATTACTGGTACTTTATTTTATCGACCCCGTAAGGATGAAAGGCAAAGTTAACCTCGGCGGGATTTGAACTCAGATCATAAAGGGATGTAACTCTATGCTTCAAAGCATGGCGCCCTCTACCGATACTGCCAAATGATGATGATGATGATGATAGGGATGATGTTGGTGGTGAGGAGGAAGAAGAAGAAGATGAAAAGATGAGGAATCGTGGTACAGGTTTGAGAGGAGGATGAGAATATTGTTGATGATGATGATGATACTATATGGATATGAGGAACAGAGGAAATATAAAAATATATTGAGAAATATCATGTAAGGAAAAAAAGCGAAATCAATAGATTAAAACAGCGGATGATCAAATATTATATCGATTTCAAATGCTTTGTTTTTCGAAAATATTTAGAATTATATGACAGATAATCAATAGTTGGAGATTTAAGGTCATTTCTGAAATTGAGACATTGTTAAAAGTTTTTCTAAACCAAAAAAACATTTCTATTATTTATTTAACACAATGTATTGTCGTCAACTACTAAGGAAGAGGTTGAATTATTACATGTTAATATTTAACCTTTAAAATCGACTAAATTCTATTGTATTTTCTTGAAACAGCTGTCAGATATGTTTAAATTTGTTTCGTAAAAAAGAAAAAAGAAATTAAGTGTTGCTGTTTAACTTAAAACAGTGGTTCCCAAATTTGGTTCTGCAAAGGAGTGTCTGAGGTTCTATGAAAAAAGGTAGAGGACTATATTTATATTACGACCATATAACAGTATTAGATTTTGGGGTTCCCCCCACAGGTTTCTAAACCAAAAAGGGTTCAGCATTTGAAAAGGTTTAGGAAACCCTGGCCTAGAACATCCTTCATTAAACGAGCTTATTATCAAAGGCGTTCCGGCTTTGACCATCCCAATGTCCAGTTTATCTTTCCTTATCCAATGCTGAAGGGTGTGATTTAAATGAAATGTATTTACTATTTCCAGCAAGTCGAGCGCCTGCGTAAAGGGTCCTTTGTTTGTTGAAGTTTTCATTGTTTGTATGATCTTAGTTCAAGATAAAGAATAGTTTCAGTAGAGATATCAAAGACAATTATATGCTAATCATATCCAAATTCCTATTCTATTTGACATTCCTTCATTTCATTTTTGTGTGGCATAGTCTAATTATTTTTCATTAATCTGAGTTTGAGGTTCGGTTGTAAAGAAAATAAAGCTTATGTTGCTGATCACTTTATCTGTGTCACATCACCAAATTATTGACTGTATACAAAACTACAACTATGCATATCAGTCCAGTCCAATACTATCCTTTATCCACTGCCACCTCTCAACATTAATCATGAAATCAAAGAAGCATGTATTATTTAATCAATGAAGTAGGAAGAATAATTTACATGCATGATTGAGCCATCTCTTCTGTTTGGTCGAATCCATCACTGACCAGTAGAATTTCATGCTGGTTAGGTCAGAAAAATATCTTCAGGTTGTAAATACTGAAAGAAAACTTAATGGGAAGTGAGATTATTGTTGTTTCTTTACATGATGTGCTGGGGAAGACATGGGCAGCAAAAGTAACAGCAAAAAAAGCGTTATAAGGTGTCAAGGAATCAAGAAATATCTTTACTATCAATTAGTAGCATTGTTTGAAAAATCATCCTTAGTTTTTTAAAGCCCGTACATTCGTACATTAGATTATATTGTAACAGAGTATCAATGAGATTTTCGTAATATTTGATAAGTTGTTCCTTTTGTTAGTTATTAAATTCATTCTAGTCATTACAGATATGATTATGCTTGATGACAACGCTTTTAATGACAACAGTTTAATACTATTGGTGATATTTTTGTAGTATATATCATTAGATCAAGGCTCTATCATAATTAATATTGCTGGTTAGTATAGTAACAAAACAATGGATGCTGCCCTACATTAGTTATGCCGGATCCAGTATTTGTATATGGCAGATCAGTATTTGTATATGGCAGATCAGTATTTGTATATGGTGGATCAGTATTTGTATATGGTGGATCAGTATTTGTATATGGCGGATCAGTATTTGTATATGGCAGATCAGTATTTGTATATGGCAGATCAGTATTTGTATATGGTGGGTCAGTATTTGTATATGGCAGATCAGTATTTGTATATAGTGGATCAGTATTTGTATATGGCGGATCAGTATTTGTATATGCAGATCAGTATTTGTATATGGCAGATCAGTATTTGTATATGGTGGGTCAGTATTTGTATATGGCGGATCAGTATTTGTATATGGCAGATCAGTATTTGTATATGGCAGATCAGTATTTGTATATGGCAGATCAGTATTTGTATATGGTGGGTCAGTATTTGTATATGGCAGATCAGTATTTGTATATGGAAGATCAGTATTTGTATATGGCGGATCAGTATTTGTATATGGCGGATCAGTATTTGTATCTGGCGGATCCAGTATTTGTATCTGGCGGATCCAGTATTTGTATATGGCGGATCCAGTATTTTAGAAAGTACTGACTGCTTTAGTGCATCTAAAATTATTTAAAAGCTTTATAGTAATCTTTGGATAATTTATTAGCCTTTTGAAAAATAGTTAGTGTGGATTTTAAAGGCCAAATTATTGCAGTATATATTTTTTATATGAGAGAGTGAAATAAGAAGTTCTAGTGTCTGATGGTACATCCGATTCGTTTTTCTCATTTTGTAGTAAGATCATGAAGATCATTTCATAATGTTTCGGCTAGAGTTCTAGAGAATTGAAACGTGACGTATGAAGACATTACTAGTAATTCAAGTATTTAGTTGATCGTTTTGTTAGGCACGGACTACTAGGAGTCCAGATTTGTGAGCTATGCTCTAGGTTTTAACAGACACGTTGTTTCCAATGGGTTATAATTCATGTTCCATTGCTAATAGTGAGGTCCATTGTACTCTGCTTGTAAGCTCTTGGCTGCACATTTAAAGAGATAACTACACCGAAGGTACGAATGCATTTAATATTTTCGATGGGGTCCTTGTTTGAAGCTATGTAAACTATCAAGGTTATATTTAGATTTGCGTAATATGCTACTGTGAGTAATTATGTTTGAGTTCCTACTACAGTTATTTTTATCTGTTGTATTGGATTTCTCCATTATAAATTGATCTAGTTAATGCTTCAATGTAATATTTTGTATTTTGGTTAAATATAACTCTAATGGAGGACAGTCTAGACATTCTATTAGGTACATGTTTTACTATAGACTTACGTATTGATTTAGAGTGGTTTGAAAGGTTATTTACATAGAAAAGGTGCTCACCTAGTTAATGGTAAGCTTTATAAAGCCCAGTATATAGTTCAAAGGTAGCAACTAGGAAGTTAACTACTTTATTATTTATATCTATCCTAATACTTAAGCCATTATCTTTAAAAAAACCTATAAATGTCTTTTCGTTCTTTCAATGTTACTATTATTGCAGTTAAATGTGAAGAGAGCATCATCATTATACAAATCACCGTTTGAGAAAAGGAAGGCCCTATGTAGGTTGTGCAGTAAGAATAGGCCAAATAAGTCTGTGACCTGGGCGGAATCGCTCAATGTATTAATCGCTTATGAAAAAATACAAACCATAATAATTTTAATTTGGGTGAAAAATGAAAAATAACACTTCAAATCATTTTATTAACTTCTACATTCGTGTATATATATATATATACTTTTTTTTAAAACTATATTTTTTTAAAACTATATATATATATATATATATATATATAGTTTTTAAAAAAGTAAACAGAGAACAAAAAGCAGAAAAACGAAGAGGCAGTACAAATGATATTATTATTAGTTTCATGCTATAACAAAGAGGGTGTGGTAAGATACCAGGTGGACCATAACGCACCAGAGTACTCAATACTTAGGGTAGTAGGGTGGGTAATATGAAAAGATTCTGGACCCTGACGGCTGAGCTCCGGCCATTTTGACAGTTAGATCCGAACTCAGCTAGAATCTGTTTATATATATATATATATATATATATATATATATACTTACATACGTATATGTATATATATATATATATATATATATATATATATATATATATATATATATATGTAGGAGGTGAGTTTTATTGTAGTACAATAAAGCAATGCAGATATCGGATAAGAAGCACTCTACAGTTTGTAGGACTGGAGTATGCATAATATAAGATCAAAAGATGGTTAAAGGAGTTCCATATATTTTATTATGCGCATTTCAAAAACAAACATCATCATGCAATAATATTTGTGTTTTCATCAAATAAAACAGGAGAACATGATATGAAGGCTAAAAAACACTTGTGGATAGTGCAGTTTTAAATCAACATATATGTTGATTTAAAACTGCACTATCCACAAGTGTTTTTTAGCCTTCATATCATGTTCTCCTGTTTTATCTGATGAAAACACAAATATTATTGCATGATGATGTTTGTTTTTGAAATGCGCATAATAAAATATATGGAACTCCTTTAACCATCTTTTGATCTTATATATATATATATATATATATATATATATATATATATATATATATATATAAATTAATATGTATGTGATGAAACTGCTCATGGGATATATATTTTTTCCTCATTCGAGCTGATTCCATTGTAAAAGAATTCATTACCTTATTATATATATATATATATATATATATATATATATATATATATATATATATATATATATATATATATATATATATATATATGTATATATATATATATATTTATATATATATATATATATTTATATATATATATATATATATATATATATATATATATATATATATATATATATATATATATATATATATATATGTGTGTGTCTCTGTGTATATATATATATAGGAACACACACGACCACATATACATATCGCATATACCTGTGTATAAGTATCACATCCTTATGTGTATATAAAACTTTGGTTTAATTCTTTGACGCGCATATAAATGACATGCTGTCTTTTGTCAAAATCTCTTACCAACTTCGCTTGCAGATGCGTTTAAATAAATATAATTATAATAATAAAAAATACATTTAGCTGAAATAATATTCGTTGTTGCCAATACAATCTAGCAAAGTCCCAGAACCACAGATATTAAAGAAGTATGCTTTTATGTTCTCTGATTCGAGCAAACAGATTAACTGCTACTTTTAAAACGTCACTCCTGATTGACTTCCAGCATATGTAGTTTCTAATGAGGAATTAAAATTACAACCGACTAATAGAGAACAGCACATATATGTTTCAGATATGTGGGAAACGAGGGGAAGGGACCAGTTGATTATATCGAGAACAATACTTGACTGGTAGTTATTTTATCAACCTCGGATAAATGACAACGTCAATTTCTGTAGGATTTTAATTAAGTGCTTAAAATAATAGGAGAGGGAGAAAATTAACCGATACCAGGACTTAAAGTGGGCGTTAAAAAGGATTTGGAACTGCCATGAAATCAAGGTCGTCCCGATTGTCATAGGCGCACTAGGTACTATCTCAAAGAGTTTCCAAGGATGGTTAAAGAAGATTAGTCCAGCTCCGCTTTTTGGAACACTTTAAAATGCATGCTTGCTGGGAACAGCAAGAATCCTACGATACGTCCTGAATATCTGAGGCTGCAGGTAGCGGCTTGATATTCATTTCAACAAACTTTCCAGTTAAATAACATCAATGACTGAGACTGAAAGAACAATAATAATAATAATAATAATAATTGTTTCTACTTTTCGCACAAGGCCAGCAATTATCCCAGTGTATTACTGGTACTTTATTTTATCGACCCCGTAAGGATGACAGGCAAAGTTAACCTCGGCGGGATTTGAACTCAGACCATAAAGGGCCGTAACTCTTTGCTGCAAAGCATAGCATCCGACCCTCTACTGATACTGCCAATAATGGTTTCTGATTTAGGCACAAGGGCAACAATTTTGGGGGAGGGGAAAGTCGATTAAAATGTTTTTTGATTTAGGCACAAAGCCGCAACATTGCCGCAACGTTCTATTAGTAGAAATGTATACATGATGAAGTTAAAAGCTGGAGATCAAGTTTCTCAGTAGCATTACTTCACAACATACCTTGTTATAAAACCTATCAACAAGGGAGGTTTTTCGGGTTAGCAAGGGAATCAATCTATTTACAAGTCAACGAAGCGCTTATATATGATATGATTGTTCGAACTATTCGTAATAGTAGCCAAATTGCCCTCAATTAACACCTTATCGTCTTAGAAAAGAAAAGCTACAATGAATATTGTTGTCATAGATACATGCTATCTGAAAACATTAAATAAAAAAATAAATAAAAAAGGCAGACGATGGGATTGCCACAGCTGGAATGTCTTTGATGATTGGTTTTGTCTATTCAGCTTGATCTATGACGAAACAACTACAACGAGGACAACAACAACCACGACAACGACAACGACAACTACAACCACGACAACGACAGCAACAACGACAACAACGGCAGCAACAACGACAACAACGGCAGCAACAACGACGACAACGGCAGCAACAACGACGACAACGGCAGCAACAACCACGACAACCACAACATCAACCTGCCGTCACCGACTTTGGGTACACTTGTGATTCATAAATGTCTCAGTATAAATAATTAGGATTCGACAAAAGAACGAGCTGATGTAAAAGATTACAAAATCCAGCAAGAGAACGTTGGCGTCAGTTATTAGAATGTTATTGTAGTGTCTGTGTGTTTTGATAACGTTCCATCCATCACAATATATGTGGCCGAATATATTATTACTTACTCAGCTGATTACTAGATAAATTAATCATTTACGAAGACAACAAACTTCGACATTTTGTTATCGGAAAATCCTTTTTAATCGCATCTTTCGCAGCCATTATGTTGTAGAATGTGGACATTACAAATAATCGATTTGTTTATTAATAGCAAATAAAGACGGTTAAAACTGAAATCTTTTTACTAGTTGACTCGGCTAGTTTAACTGTGAATAACCATCACCGCCATTTTTCTATTCGCCTTTGCTTTCTCCTCCTTCTCCTCCTCATCCTCCTCATCATTGTCAGTTTTTTAAAAGAAAGAATGGGTAAAAATTGAGATTCAAATCAAAAAAGGAAAAAAAAATTTTTCGAACTGATCAAATGTTTAATACAAATGAACAAATCTTTTCAAATTAGTTATGTAAACGAAATGTGTTATAATTTTCAGTAATTTCTTCTCAATTAATGTAATATGTAAGGCATCTATTTTGAATGTTTCTTTGCTTATGTCCACATATTTGATTCGTCGTTCCTGTTGTTGCTTTATTGATTTTATAGGAACAATTCAATAAACACAATGTTGTAATTTTTTAAAATCTGTTTCTGCTTTGTAAATACTAGTATCAAAACAAATTCTCATAGAGTCGCTAGTTTATTATGAATTCCCCAAACATTACATTGACTAGAAACTGGCTTCTTTCCCAAAGTATTTGCTGATGATATTACTATTTCATTTCATCTGGAATCAAGTGGTTTTCTATCGAATCGTCCATTGTTAACGCGTAAACGACTCGATAGATTGCGATAGTAAAAGCTTTTGTTCAATCTTTAACAATGCGATATTGTTTCGCGAGCGAATCTCACAAGAACTGACAATACTGTATGAGAACAAATACACGACAGTCTTCTCTTCTGGCAAAAAGACCTGCTAGTCCACGTAGTACTCCTGTAAATATTTGGGTTTGCGTATTTCTCTGCCTTCCCGGGAGGTTCTCTCACTAAGTTGTCATCAATGGCACCTGTTTTGGCTAAAGTAGGTTGATGAGGTCGTCTTATTTCGCTTGCGAGGTCGTCTTATTTCGCTTGCAGTATATATATATATATATATATATATATATATATATACAATGATGTTAAATAAATGGAAACTATATTTATAAAACCATATTTATTTTATTATATATATTTCAAGGATACCAAGACAACATTGGTACGCTTTCATCAGATAAAATACAATTAAATAGCCCTTCTACTTATATATATATATATATATATATATATATATATATATATATATATATATATATATATATATATATACGAAGGGGCTCCAAAATGTTCGTGGAAAAAGTATATAACTAATAATCATATGCAGGGATTTTGATCTCAATGCACCTGTCCGTTCTCATGCCAATGTGTCATAACATGAACCCTTAAATGCATGTTACAACACAGTGATGCCAATCGGAAGTCACCACTTGCTCGAGCAACATGGTCTCCATCAAAACATCAAATTCATGGTGAAGCTTGGGCATAAGAGCAGCCACATCATTGACACTCTGGAACAAGTTTATGGAGGCAGTGTCCCAAAGAAATCAACAACCTATAAATGGATAAGTCGTTTTAGAAGTGGAAGAGATGAGATTGAAGATGATCTCCAGTTGATGATGTAAAAAAAAGCTGCTTTGACATGGTTTAAATCGCATGACACTCAGTTTTACACAGATGAACTTAAAGGCTGGTATGAACGCTTGCAGAAGTGTATTGACCTAAATGGAGCATACGTTGAAAAATAAACATAATTTGAATATACTAATGTTGACTTAAGTTCACTGATAATATAAATATGTCTATGAGTTGTTCCAATAAGATATGGGTATATCGAAATGTGCGTCCATAAGAATTAGTAAAGTGAAACACCAATACTTAACCTTATCTAGATTTGAACATTCACTCTATGTGTTATATTAAAGGTTTATACATACAACCTTTCATAAAAACTAATTATTAATTTGATTCAAAATTTCACTGAATGCTTTACATTTTACAGTTCAATCAGGGCAGGAAGGGCAGTGTTTATAATCATTATCAGCTTCTCCTAGACTAGAGAATAGGGAGAGTGATAAAAAAAAGTCACACTCTAGTACAGCAGCCATTGAAACCAAGGAGATGTGTCCGGATGAAACAAGACTCCTTTTGTCAGTTTTCCTGAGCGTTTGGTCTTAATAACATTTCGTAACTGCTTCAGCAGGTTATCATAGTTGTCATATTGTTGGTGTGGCCCATTTGAAGATAGTTAATATACACAATACCGTTTCCATTCCTCAAAATTGAGGCCAATACCTTCTCTGCACATGAAACAACCTTGGCTTTCTTTGGAGCAGACGAGGAGGGTGTTTCCACTGTATGGATTGTTTCTTTGTCTCTGGATCAATGTGATAAATCCAACACTGCCTGGGTTTGAAAACGTTCAAGGAAACCAGCCGCATCTACCTCAAACAATGTCAGATCTTCCCGTGATATGATCAACCTAATCAGGTGTCAGAAGACGTGATAGTCACCGAGCAGAAACCTTCGTCATGCCAAGTTCATTGTGCAGAATATTCTCATCACTCTCACCGGATATGCTAATGGCATTGGCTATTTGATTTATTAGTCAATCGCCTGTCATCCATCACTAAGTGGTGAACACAATCAATATTTTCCACGGAGGTGGCAGTTACAGGACGTCCAGACCTGGGGTCATCTTCAGGACACTCCCTACTCCTTCTAAACTCAGCCACCCACTTTTGCACTGTTGATAAAGCTGGAGCGTCATCCTCTAATGTAACAACCATGTCAGCATGGACGTTTTTGGAGGCAAGCTAAACTCTTTTTCTGAGGGTAATTGATAACATCACGATGCCAAATTTTATCCATTTTCAAGAGACGTCGTTACTAGTTACTTTTGAAGTTTTCTTTGAACAGTTATACATCAGGTTACCCGGAACGAAACAATGTAGTTATTAATAAGAAGAGTTGAAATTAATGCATGTAAGATTTCAGAACCCTAGCATCACTCCTTCATATTTAGCCAACCCTCGTAAAATACAGAACTCTAACCGGATTCGAACATCCACGCTATATCCAACAACAAGTACTTCTCAATCTGACAACAAAAAGAAATAAACTATTCTACATGTATGAGACGAAAGCAGTAGGAGAAAAAAACAACCATGTGACGCGAATGACGTAAAAGTTGCTATAAAATGATGTAATTCTGTGAGAAAGAAAACAGAATGAAAACAAGATGCACAGAAGCTAAAGAGTTATTAAATCAAAAGCAAATATCGTAAGAGTACAGCAGAAGAAGGGGGATACATGTGTGGGAGAAAATTATCAAGAAGAAAAGAAGCGAAGAGGGAGAAAGAAGAAAAAACATGTAGTAAAGAAGAAATGATTCTCTGTGACAATATTCAGTGTACCAAGTTATGTGAATGACCTATCACTTTTTTGTCCTTCACATTCCTTCCCCCTCTCTTTCTCTGTGCATGTACACACCACACACACATACTTACACACACTCCATAGACACACATACACACGCGTGTATATATATATATATCGTATTCATTTTCTACTAGCATTTTAAAGGCTCCGCCGAGCTGCGGATTATAGAGGCGGGTAAGATTGATACAGTTTCAAAAGAAAATAATGTCTACTTTTTAGTCAGGGTAAAGGGTGTATATATATATATATATATATATATATATATATATATATATATATATATATATATATATATATATATATAATATATATATATATATATATATATATATATATATATATATATATATATATATATATATATATATATATATATATATATATATATATATATATATATATATATATATATATATATATATATATATATATATATATAAAGGCGGTGAATTGGCAGTATCGGTAGAGGGTTGGACGCCATGCTTTCTAGCATAGAGTTACGTCCCTTTATGGTCTGAGTTCAAATCCCGCTGAGGTTAACTTTGCCTTTCATCCTTACGTGGTCGATAAAATAAAGTACCAGTAATACACTGGGATAATTGCTGGCCTTGTGCCTAAAGTAGAAACAATTATATATATATATATATATTGGTCAAAGGAAAAGAAAATGCTGACAAATTGTTCCCAGTGAAAAATAGTTTAACTAGGAATAAGTAAAAATTAGTAATTGTATTGGTTAGTATTCAGTTTTGGTTTTAAGTTTTACCTGTTGCGCATTTCTAATGCTTTTCAAAAATAATTTTGAGATAGAGCGCCCGTGATGTTTGCTCTAATCTGATTAGTTTTGGAAATTCTACCTGTTTTATGTAAAAAAAAGTGGCTCCAGATGTATGAAAAAATTCTTGTGGTCAAAACAATTTTGATTGGTCGGTAGAGGTCATGTGAATGTTAAAAATTGATTTTGCGCCAAATCTAGGTTTGTCTCGGCTGATTGAGAAGTCACTGAAAACTAAGTCTTTCAAGACAAATATGTGCGTGTGTGTGTGTAGTAGTAGTAGTAGTAGTAAAGAGGTTCGTTGTTGTGATAACGGTCAGCAGGGATGTGTGCGCGAACCGCAGCCTGTTGACAGTTCAAATGCCTATTAAGACAAGTGTGTGTGTGTGTGTGTGTAGCAGAGTAATTCGTGGTAGAGGGATGGTCAGTAGGAATGTGTCTGTACGTGTGTGGGGGATATTTTAACATGTTAAAAGATATTTTTCAGCTCTTGTCTTATACGGAGAAGTGTGTGTATGTGTATATATATATATATATATATCGGCCCTTGTGGCCAATAAATGAAACAATTATATATATAGATAGATGGACAGACAGATAGCAATATATATATATAAAAATATATATATATATATATATATATATATATATATATATATATATATATATATATATATATATATATATATATATATAAATAGGAACCAGTAAGACCCCGACAGCTGAGCTCAAGCCGTTTCGACGGCTAATTCGCCGTCGAAACGGCTTGAGCTCAGCTGTCGGGGTCTTACTGGTTCCTATTACCCACTCTACTACCTCAAGTATTGAGTACTTTGGTGCGTTATGGTCCACCTGGTTCCTTACCACATTTCCTTCGTTATATATATATAAATATATATATATATATGTATATATATATATATATATATAAATATATATATATATATATATATATATATATATATATATATATATATATATATATATATATATATATATATATATATATATATATAAATATATATATATATATGTATATATATATATATATATATATATATATATATAAATATATATATATATATGTATATATATATATATATATATATATAAATATATATATATATAAATATATATATGTATATATTGTTATACTTGGAGAGGGACATATTTGTGTAATATTGCCAGAATTAATAACAGAACACACTCACTGTTTGGTTGGTTTTCGCTTTTCGCTTCTGTGTCTTTTATATCGGTAATCTAATTTATTCTGTCCTCAATGTTGCCATTGACTGACCGAAGGTCAAAAATAATACAGATACAATATAGACACAAACACATATATATAGTTTATCAAAATAAAATAAACAAACAAACAAATAAATAAATAAATATATAGACAGACTAAATAAAAATGGCGTAGACATACAATGTAACGGGAGGAAACAATAGCACCACTGACGATGTTGCAGATGTGCAACGAAAGAACTTTGATAAACTATATATATGTGTTTGTGTCTATATTGTATCTGTATTATTTTTGACCGTCGGGTGATTTTAAGGGCGGTGGATTGGCAGTATCGGTAGAGGGTCGGACGCCATGCTTTACAGCATAGTTACGTCCCTTTACGATCTGAGTTCAAATCCCGCCGAGGTTGACTTTGCCTTTCATCCTTACGGGGTCGATGAAATAAAGTACCAGTAACGCACTGGGTAATTGCTGGCCTTGTGCCTAAAGTAGAAACAATTATTTTTGACCGTCGGTCAGTCAATGGCAACATTGAGGACAGAATAAATTAGATTACCGATATAAAAGACACAGAAGCGAAAAGCGAAAACCAACCAAACAGTGAGTGTGTTCTGTTATTAATTCTGGCAATATTACACAAATATGACCCTCCCCAAGTATAACAATATTTGTTTCGACACACGATTTCATATAAAAAACCTCGCAAAACTATATATATATATATATATATAAATATATATAAATATATATATAAATATATATATATACATATTTATATATATATATATATATATATATATATATATAACGAAGGAAATGTGGTAAGGAACCAGGTGGACCATAACGCACCAAAGTACTCAATACTTGAGGTAGTAGAGTGGGTAATAGGAACCAGTAAGACCCCGACAGCTGAGCTCAAGCCGTTTCGACGGCTAATTCTGGACTGAATTAGCCGTCGAAACGGCTTGAGCTCAGCTGTCGGGGTCTTACTGGTTCCTATATATATATATATATATATATATATATATATATATATATATATATATATATATATAGAGAGAGAGAGAGAGAGAGAAATAGAGACGAATGTATGTATGCAAATAAATATATAAATGTATAATTGTGAATACGTATTTATAGAGAAAGGAAAAAGAGAGAAAGTAAGAAAATATGTACACAGAGGGGGACGAGTGACAGAGGAAATGAGGCACGAAAACTATGATAGAGATAGTATAAGTGAATGGCTGACAGTAAGAATGGGTTTAAAACGTGTATGCAGGCACGAATTAACATTGCAAATTGCTAAATATAATATAAATACATATGCACTGGTGCTTGGAAACGTACACCTATGTGTTTATGCATGTGAGTATCTACGTATGTATATATCATCTTTCATTGACGTCCTCTGTTGTTCATTGATATAATTGATATGCTTTCGTTGTTAGGGGGCTTGCAATTTCTAGGAAAATAAAACTACTCTTACATACATTATCTATGAACGATCAAACTTGCGTACATATATGTTCACAGTGTATGTAAAGCGACATTCATACACATACAATTACATTCATGCATACAAAACAGTGAATATATATATATAAACTTAAGAAAATTAACAGAGGACAAGACAGCGAACGGAAATAAAACAATTATATATATATATATATATATATATATATATATATATAATAAAAAATTTGAAGACTAAAATCCAAAGAGGGCTCGATAAGGATAAATATATATCAAATATATAAGAACCCTAGTGCAAATATTTATTAAACTTTAATCTGTTATTTTAATATATATATATATATATATATATATATATATATATATATATATATATATATATAGGAACAAGTAAGACCCCGACGGCTGAGCTCAAACCGTTTCGACGGCTAATTCTATATATATATATATACACACACACACACATATCTGTGTGTGTGGGGGTAACTGTAATCGATGTTCAGAGAGTGGGATTGGCCCCGTGCAAAACCTTTCTTCACTTTAAAGTTTCAGGTATAGGCATAGCTTGGTGTAGGCGTCCTGGCGGGACTGAAGGGTCACGTCTGTGATGCTCATGGTTGAGGGTCAAGCGATGGCACTGCTCGAAGTCGAGTTGTGTGTGTGTGTGTGTGTGTGTGTGTGTGTGTGTGTGTGTGTGTATGTGTGTGTGTGTGTGTGTGTGTATTTCTTCTGGTTTTATAATTTCACAAATCTTTTGCCAATAGAGGGAGAGTCGGTTTCTAACATAGACACAAGACTCTCTCATTGGAATTTACACAACATCAACTAGGTAGATATGTATCCATCTCTGCATGCATGCATTTGTAGATATGGATGTTATTCTATGTGTGGATGTGTATGTTTTGAGTTGTATGTGTGCATGTGTATATGCTTAGTATCTGTACATGTGTATATGCAGTTATTAGATGCAAAATGTTTGGAATGTTTTACATATTTTTACTGTTCCATTAATGGATTGTACTTGTAATTTCCTAACTAGTTGTGTTCTTTTTGTTCCTGTGAAGCCCAGCTTCTCAAGATTTGTATTGAGGCAGTTACTAACATATCCCAGTGTCGCAATAATCACAGGTATAAATCTGAAGGTATAAACAGGGTGGATTATCTGCAGATTTCTCATCAGTTTTGCATAAATATTCTCCTTTTCGCTAATCTTTGATATTATATTGGCATCTACTGGACAGCTAACGCCCACAACTGTACATGCCTTCTTTTCCCTGTCCAATATCATAATATCTGGTCTGTTATGCCTGCATTTTATTGGGGTTTTTACTGGAATATTCCACCTGTACTCTTTCATATTATGTATATGTATGTCTTCCACATTGCTGTAGCTTTTAATGTATTTATTATCGGGGCTATCTTTTCTACGGATTGCATTGTACAGTGTTTTGGCCACTACATCATGCCTCGTAGGTAGATAGTACCACGATGACATCTTTGGACAGCTGCTTATGACATGGGTGACATCTTCAATGTTAATTCTGCAGAGTCTGCACTTGTTATCACATCTAGGTGTTTTGCCTGAATCCCTATCTCTTTTGTGAGCCAGGTATTTCGTGTTGATTTCCTGCGATATTTTATTTTATCAGTGAAAATAGAGTCCTCCTTCTCTGTCTTTAACTTTAGGATAGTAGCCCAAGAAGAAGACAGCTTCTTTATGGCTCTGATAATATGTATGTATGTATGTATGTATGTATTATCTCTTTTTCTTAATTTTGAGTATATTTTACATCCTCGATCTTTGTTTTACATAGCCTACATTTATTGTCAGCTGCTGGCCCTCCTCTTTTGTGCAGCAGATATTTGGTAGGGAGTTTTTGTTCCTGTATTGCATAGAGATATCCCTCAAGGTGTGATGTCATAAACTTGTCGGAACTCCATGCCAGGCTTTTTGAGTGGTTTATCCCCTCTATGGTCTGTGTTTTACGCCTCAAGTATCCATGCACAACTTTTTCTGTAAATTGGTCAATTTTTTAAATCTTGTTTGAACATTGAATAGGATCTTCCGATTTCTCTGGGTGAGAGATTTATATCAGGCATTATTCCATATCTCTCCTCCAGATCAGTCGCTATTCTAATGATATATTTTTTTTCATGCTCATAAACCTGGGCAAGATGGTTGCCAACCTTTTTCCTCTGTTGAAGGTGTTGCTTCAGTGTTACTATCCGGGTCTCATATGTTGTTAATATTGATTTTAGACCCCGGCCACCTTCCTTGCGTGAGAAGTATAGCCTATCCACATCACCATTGATGTTAAAGTTCCCAGTAACACTGAGAAGTTTGCGAGTTCTAACATCCATCTCACTTAGTTCTTGCAATGACCAGTTCAGCAGGCCAAATGTTGGCGTTAGAATTGGCACAGCATAAGTATTGTGGGCAATGTATTTGTTGTACGCTGACAGTTCTGATGACCATATTTTCTTTACTCTTCTGAGGTATTCGGTTCTGGTTCTCTCCTTATTTATGGGTCCATCATATCTGACATTCTCATCCTGTCCAAGATATCTGTAGTTGTCACCTGACTGTAGAGGTTGTATTGTCAGGCCGTTCATCTCTAGATTTCTAGAGGAGGGCACAGCTCTTCCACGTTTTACTGCCAAATATGCACACTTGGACTCACCAAATTTCATTTTGATGTCGGTTGAAAATTGTGTAATGAGGTCCAATTGTTTCTTGATGTCATTGATATTTGGCCCATACAACTTCAGGTCATCAACAAAGAAAAGATGGGAGATACTTCTGGACCCACTTCTTTGTCCACCTTGTTTCCTGAGTAGGTAAGATAGTGGATTCAGTGAGAGAACGAAGAGTAGCACTGACAAGCTATCACCCTGAAAGATGCCCTTCTGGTAATGTATCTTATCAGTCTTAACTTGCTCCTTCTCACCTCTAAGGATCAAATTGGTGTACCAGTTCTTGGTCAGGCGTTCAACATCAGCTATCAATGGTTGTGGGACTTTGGCTAACTGTAAAGCCTTAATAATCCACCCATGAGGTACACTATCAAATGCTTTTTGATAGTCCAGCCACACCACAGTCATGTTTCTGCGATTCTTTGTGGTTTTTTCCTGAATCATTTTATTAGTTAGTAGGTGATCTATGCAACCCCACACCTCCCTCTTTCCACCAGCTTGCTCAGGTGTTATGATGTTGTTGGTAGCACAGTGATCCTGTAAGAACAGGTTAAGGCACCCAGTATATAATTTATACATGATGTTTTGGCAGGCTATTGGGCGGTAATTTTTAGCAAGGGTGGTTTGGCTATTTTGGGGAATGAGGAGAGTAGTGGCAGTTGATAACCATCTGGGCAGTTCTTGTGTGCCTTTAATGGTTTCTGTAAACAGCCGTATGAGATCTTGCCGATAGAAAGTGAAATTCTTCAACCAGTATCCTGTAATGAGGTCTGGGCCTGGCGATTTCCTATTCGACATTTTCTGTAGAGCTGTTTCCAGTATTGACCCATCTATGTCATATTGTTTTGTCTGGACATGTTGGCAGTAGTCCTGTTCCAGTTCTTTTAGCCAATTAGTTTGTCTGTTGAATCCGTCATCCGTTTCCCATACATATCTCCAGTAGCCCTCAACCTGTTCTTTTGAAGGGGTGTCATTTACAGGGATTGAGCTTTTGCCACCGAAGCTGCGATAAACTGATTTAGGATCTCTGGCAAACAATCTATTTAGCACTTGTCGTTTATGTGCTGTTGACTTATATTTTAGTCTTTCTGTTGTAGCTGTAAGTTGTTGTTTCAACTGGTGTAATTTGGAGTTCAAAGTTTTAAATTTTGTATCTCCAAATCGTCTCCCTAACTATTTTTTTAGGTCTTCCTGGTGTCGTGTGAAGTTGCTCTTTATGTTGCATTTCATAACGACTGCGATGTGTGAGATATTTCGTCTCAGGGACAAAATTTTGTTTTTTAAATTTAGCATCCACGCTGGTTCAGGCTTTCTGTTTGTATCTTGATTGCGTGGTTTTAGATGTGTGTTATATGATAGCAATGTGACAGCTGAAACATATAACAAAATATTAAGTGTTTCAAATGTCGTTTCTACACCTTTAGATCGTATAGCCTTCAGATAATTGCCAGCTATTTCGTTCACCGCTTCCAATTCCAATTTAGTGGGTTCTTTACTGATTCTGGTGTTGTATGGTCTGTCACTCACATTAAGGCTGTGTATCTCTTGAAACATATCGTTCCATATCACTTGTAAGGTGTCCACAAGTTTTTGGTGTTCTGTTTATTCAGTAGAGTCATGAATTTCAGCCTCGTTGTTGATGTGGTGACAATTACTACTAAAGTTAGCTGACCTTTCTCGCTGTTCTTCAGTGGAAGTGGGATGGATTTCAGCAAAATTGTTGGTGAGCTGTTCACTGTTAGATTTAGCTGGCCATTCTCTTTGTCTGTCAGTGGAGGTGGGGTCGTTGTCTACAAGGGCTGTATTTGTAGTATCACTCAATTCCGTTAGATGTATCAATTTACATCTAATGATACGTTTTGCCTGTTCATTTAAATGCTTTGGAGAAAAGTCTAATTCTGGGTGTTTGGAGTTCCATAAAGTTTTTAGCCTTTGCATAAAACCGAACTTTTGGGGTTCAGATTGTTTGTATGCTTCATATAATTCTTTGTTAAGCTCGTAGCTCCACTGTATGCAACGGTTGTAGTTGCGATTTGGTCGAAGGAGACTTGTACTTTTTGCCATGATGAGTTCGTCTATTCACTAATATTTCGTATTTATTTTTCAAAATAGTCGATGATCTTCTTTAAAAGTTTCGACAAAGTTCTGTCAGAATCAAATTTAAAGTTATTCACAGCTTGGGTAATATTTCTTTTCAGTTAGTTTTTAATTCTACAACTGTGTTTTAAACGTTGTTCTTGAATCGTTTGAATCGAGAACAAAAAGAACCGTTACTTAGTATATTTCTTTATGAATGTAATATAATATAACAACGCTGTATTTATATGTTAAAGTTTATGTATCATTCATATAAATAGGTGTTCTACAACTTATTCACAACATATTCACAGTTCAAACACTTATGTTTTTGTTTCTGAATCGAAAACTTACTTGTATATTTCTTTATAAATGTAATATAACAACGTTCCATTTATATGTTAAAGTGTATGTATCGTTCATATATCATAAATGTATGTATCGTTCATATAAATAGGTGTTTTACAACACACTTACAGTTCAAACACTTATGTAGAATTATTGTATGTAATCTTACCGCGTAATGTAGCTCAACTTTTTCCAATATATGGTATGTTGCCTTCATGTAAGCCGTAATTACACACGTCCGATTATCGGACACTGACCACAACGGTCGCCATTATGCATATGTATGTATGTATGTATGTATGTATGTATGTATGTATGTATGTATGTATGTATGGTATGTATGTTTGATATGTGGGTTGGTTTCTTACATCTAGTGCTATTTTGGCATCTATTCTGTTGAGTCGGGTCGTTGGCGACTAAACTGGCAACCCCACCAAGGTTTTTTGGTGAGGAGGGTGAAGGAGCAAAGGAGCTCTTAAGAGTCAATGGCCATCCAAAATCACCGGGAGAGATGACCCCTTAGCCTTTGTTAAGGCAGAATTCTAGGAGAAGGAAAACTCTGATATAACACCTGCAACCCTGATGGTATCCAATGATGTTGACTTGTTCTTCTTTTTGGTAAATATCATCTTGGTTAAGAGAGTGGGACTGGCTTTGTGCAGTGCCTTTGCTCACTATAAAAGCTTCATGACACAGGCATTGCTTTATATCTGGAGATCTCTCTGCACTTGTCGTCACATGGTACCATGGGCCCAGCACTATGTGTCAATAATTGTCACAAGTGTAGTGTTTGTACCAGAGTTTTCAAGTCGCTGGCTGGACTAAAAAGTCACACTCATTCAGCGCATCGGTAGGGGTTCTCCTACATGGATATAAAGTAGTGGCCGTACTCGAAAACGAGTTGGCAGCCACCATGTATGTATGTATGTATGTATGTATGGTGTGTATGTTTGATATGTGGGATGGTTTCTTATATCTAGTGCTATTTTGGCATCTATTCTGTTGAGTAGTGCATGTACAAGGGTCGGCTGACCAAGATACTCTCATAGATTGACCATACCACGTTTATTTTTCTACACAATCCCCGGAAAGAAATAATGCAGTTATTAATAAAGAGAGTTGAAATTGATTTCAACTCTTTTTATTAATAACTGCAATGTTTCTTTATGAATTGATTTTACAGCTCTAGCATCAGTCCTTCATGGTCAGCCTATAAACGTTTCAGCTGACTCTCGTACAACGTGAACTTATATTTTGTTAGGCGGTGGATATCTTTTGTATATGCTGTGTAATTAGTGTTATGTGTTTCAGTGTCAGGTGGGGATATTTTACATTGATGTTAATATGGTGATATCAATTATGTAGAAGTCTTGTGTTGTGATCGGGTATAGCAGAGCTTTCAAAATGGGCGCTACCGCCCCTGGGGGACGTTGAGAAGGTCCAGTGGCCACTTGGGCTTAAGGAGGTGGTGGGGCACTATGAATTTATTATTTATAATATTATTATAGTATTGTATATATATATATGATATAATAGTATATTAAGTATCAAATGATACATTCTACATATAAATATAGTTAAATAAAAATTGTATATTTATTTTTCTATACATAGTATATATGAATCAATAATCATATTTATTCAGACAGAAAACTTCCATTTTGATTTTATCTCTATACAAAAAAGGTATGTATGATCTTAGAAACTGCCCTACAAAATATCTGGACCATCGAAATACTAAGCAAACATCAAGTTCTAGAAAATCAAATTTTTCAGTTGTTGTCTTCCTGTTTCTTCTACAACAACTACAACGGTACGCGATGGGGCCCACGCAAGCCTCGGCGGACAGAATGAAAAAGGCGTTTCCCCGGAGGACGGTGAGGGAGACGCGCGCTGGAAGAGCCACTCCAACTCGCGGGGCTCACACCTGCGGCTGGCCAGCTCAGCTGCCTATGGTAGTGAGTAAGGAGGTAGCCCTGGCGCCGAGGACACCAGAAGTCTCCACTGCCAGGGGTACGACCGCAAACCTGTCGGAGAGTGACCGGTATTTGAGGAGTTTGGCCCCCTCAGCCCGACGAGCAGCAGAACCTGGGTCAGTCGCAGACTGCACCAGGTTGCGGCTGCAGAAAGTGTCGGTTTATTTATTATATATAAATGAACGATTTTATTTATTATATATTATTTACAGTTTGTGTGTAGGCAGGGCTCTCTGGAAATAGAGGGAGGGGGGGGGGCAATAGTTTGAGGACCTCTGGTGTAGAGTATATGTTGTGTGGGTTATTTTATTGGATGGTTATTGTATATTTTCTCTGTTGTGTGCAGAGATTGTACCGTTTCAGTTGTGCTGTTAAATTGAAAGTGACTTGCGTAGGATGTGGATAATATCTAGTAGAGCTATTTTTGGACTGAGACGTAATAAATCCAGATAACAATGACATTGGTGGCGGTTGTAGAAAACTCTTAGGAAATTGCCGGCTCCATATCCATCTTCAGAAATCACCCTGGAGATATAGATGTTACCAACACCTACAATTAGGGAAAATTTCTTTGATTTCATCTTCTTTACAGGTGTATTAGTAGAAGTAAAGACGCCTAAGAGCTGCACACCTGTGTCAGCATAAATCACTTCAGTAGTTTCTGTCCTCTGGCAAATTAGGAGATTGTGCAATCCACTTTGCTGCCTTTTTCTATACTGCAACAACATCAGCAATAGCAATAGAACCAACAGCAATACAAAAAAATATCGGCACGTTTGATAAAGAGGTCTTTTTTTAAACACAATTTGATATTTTTCTAGAGTTTACTTGTGTTTACTATAATGTTATTTAATGTGGCTTCCTCTATTAGAAGAGAAGTAAGCATTTGTAATAAGAAAAAAGAAAACACTAAATACGACACCCCATAAAAGAAAGCAATCATTTAATCTTAGAACAGACAATTTAAAAATAGAAGATAAATATAATTCGAAAAAGATAAACGCTCAAGTGAAAATAAAACAAACAGATCCTTAAGTAGAGACTGTTACAATTTAACACCTCAAAACGAAAATCTGTTTGAGATAAACAAAAGTAGCAACAAAAAATCTCTGTCGAAAAACCACAAAACAAGGCGATGAACAGAGAACTCTTAGAGGGATTTTCGAGGACCCTACAAAAGTCGAATTATCCGATCTTCTGAACAAAGTATTTAGATTCACCCAAACATTTCTCAGGCAAAGTCTTCAGTCTCAGAGGATATATATATATATATATATATAATATATATATATATATATATATATATATATATATATATATATACACGTAGACTGTGCTAGGTTTGGAACTAAGGATGTTTTGGTGAACGATCTTACGGCACTCAGTATAGATGTAGTAATGGTGAGCAAGACGAGAGACTTCAAAACTCACCCCTGGTGATCTTTCTGGCTGATTATAAAGTTCACAGCTCATTCGGTTGGCCTGGATTGAGTAGACATTTCGGTTATCCGATCCAGATAGTAAATCAATGGTTCTACTGAGAAATGCACAATAGCCGAAGGATTAAAGATTACAGATCCTCCATGTCCCAGAAAAAACTTACTTCGTCAGGCATTTAGAAGCAATCTTTGGAACACCCCACTCCAATGTGTTTGTGGATAATTAGAATGATATCAGATCATGTAGAGATATCGTCGATTGAAAAGGCTGGGCACAGACAATTTCTCTTCGATACATTTTTCATCACATCCCTCAAGACCCACCTGGAGCGGAATATGAGTGTGGAAGATAGTGTGTGCCACTCCAATTAGTTTACTGAACAGTCGGTGAGAATAGTGTTGTAGAAAGGACCTACATGGCATGAACCCGTAGGCCACAAAACAGCTGGAGGAAGGCAGTTCTTATTGGCCATTTGTCACATTTCCTGCTTGGCCATAGGTAACTGTTAGTCTATTTGAACGTTTTATTTCATTTACTTTAATGCTGTTTTCCAAGTCTGTTTTCTCACGTTCCATGTAAAATCCCACCACGTTCTTGTGATATCTCTTTATCACAAGGACGTGATGTCTCTTCATCTATCGGTATTGTGGCGAACAGTTTTTATCATCCTCATCTTTATTATTATAATTATTATTTAATCGACTTGGGTGGTGGATTGGCAGAATCGTTAGAGCGCCGGACCATGCTTTTCAGCATAGAGTTACAGCTCTTTACGATCTGAGTTCAAATCCCGGAGAAGTTAGCTTTACCTTTCGTCCTTACGAGGTCGATAAAGTACCAGTAATGCACAGGGGTCGATTTAATCAACTTTCCTTTCCTCCAACGTTGCTGGCCTTGTGCCAAAATCATAAATCATTATTATTATTGTTGTTGTGTATGCTGTTGTTGTTGAAGAAATCGGAGTGGAAATATTAGTAAAACCCTGAATAAAATATCTTGCCTTATACAATTACAATTTGAGTTCAAATTGCTACAGTGTTAAATTTGCCCTTTAGCCCCCTCCCCTTCAGGAAAGAATAAGAGAAAGATAAAATAGGTAAAAGTCAGGTACCAGGGTCGATATAATCGATATTGCACTCACCTAAACTCCGTGACCTTCCTTCTATGCTAGACATCAATATTTTGTTGTTCATCTTGACATTATTTATTATGACCCATTTGTTAATGTGCATTTATTGTTAACGTTGTATGGAGGCCAATTGGCAGTCATTAGAATGTCGGGTAGAATGCTTTTGTGGTATTCGTTGCAAATCTTTGCACTTTCTGAGTTCAAATCCTGCAGAAGTCAATTCGAGGTCGACAAAAAAAAAAAAAAAAAATACTACCAGTGAAGTACTTGAGTCGAATTATTTTCTATATCACTTTCTCACTTCAGATTTCTCTCTCTTTTTCTGGAAGAAATTTGTTGTGTTCAGATCTGGAGAAAGGATGCAGACCTGCCAACCTCTAAAAACCAAAAACGGGGAATACCATGAAAAAAAAAAAAAAATTAGGCAAAATGGGGAGAATTTACATAATAAAGCTATACCCATTTTCACAAGAGAAGGCAGCTCCCACCCATCCCATCGGACGAGGAAAGTTGACTAGTCTGGGGATGGTCTCCGACGGGTTTAAAGTGTCCAATAATCACGACGGCGCTTCTATTACATCGGGTGTTAGGTCTACACAATCATACATACATTGTTATAGTTGATCAAAGTAATTTTACTCAACATAAATGAATGCACAAATGTTTCTTGTTTTTTCATTTATATTTTGCCTTTGTACTGTTAGCAACGTCATAGGCGTCTGTGGCCAACGAAAAAATAATTATAGTTATCATGAGTAAGGCCAATTAAGCGGCAAAATCGTTGGGGCATCGGCCTTGCCATACTTGGTCCAGTTCTTTACGTTCAGAATTCAAATATCGCTAAGGTTAACATTGTTTTTTGTCCTTCCGGGGAGGAGTGGACGACGACGACGACGATAAAACGAAATACCAATCAAAAACGTGGATCGATATATTCGGCTTTTCCATTAGACAGAATTGCTGGTATTGTGCTTAGATTAGAACCCATTTGAGGGCGGTAAATTGAATTGGCAAAATCCTTAGAATGTCGGACTAAATGCTTTACGGCATTTAGTTACGGCTTTTTACATTCTGAGTTCAAATCCGACTGAGGTCAACTTTTCTTTTCATCCTTCCAGGGTCGATAAATTGCTGACCTTGTGCCTAAAATAGAAACCATTATTATTGTTTGGAAGAATCAGTAGAGCGTCGGACATGCTTAGCGGCATAGAGTTACGGTCCTTTACGTTCTGAATTCATATCTCGCCGAGATTGGGGCGGTGGATTGGCAGTATCGGTAGAGGGTCGGACGCCATGCTTTGACGCATAAAGTTACGCCCCTTGCCATTCTGAGTTCAAATCGCGCCAAGGTTAACTTTGCCCTTCATCCTTACGGGGTCGATAAAATAAAGTACCAGTAATGTACTGGGTAATTGCTGGCCTTGTGCCAAAAGTAGAAACAATTATTATTGTTTGGCAGAATCAGTAGAGCGTCGGACATGCTTAGCGGCATAGAGTTATGGTCCCTTACGTTCTGAATTCATATCTCGCCGAAATTAGCTTTGCCGTTCATCCTTACGGGGTTCGATAAAATAAAATACCAGTAACGCACTGAGGTAGATTTAATCGACATTCCTCTTCACCAAAATTGTTGGCCTTGTGCCTAAATCAAAAACCATTATTATTATTTGTATGAGATAAACAAAAGTAGCTACAAAAGATCTCTGTCGAAAAACCACAGAACAAGGAGAGGAACAAAGAACTCTTACAGGGATTTTCGAGGACCCTACAAAAGTCGAATTATCCGATCTTCTGAACAAAGTATTTAGCTTCACCCAATCATTTCTCAGTAAAAGTCTTCAGTCTCAGAGGATATATATATGCACGTAGCCTTTTCTATGTTTGGAACCAAGGATATTTTGGAGCCAACCCTGGGTGGTTATCCCCCCCCCCCCTATTGAGGAATTCTCATTGTTGTATTTTTCTTGTTCTTTTGTTATAGTTATTTATATTTTTTAACACGTTTTATATGTAAACTCTTACTGTCCTCGTCTATTGTATTGTCCCCTATATGTCGGCCCTTGTGGCCAATAAATGAAACCATTTTTATTACTATTAAGGGCGGTGGTTTGGCAGTATCAGTAGAGAGTCAGACACCATGCTTTGCAGTATTGAGTTACGGCCCTTTCTGGTCTGAGTTCAAATCCCGTCGAGGTTAACTTTGCCTTTCATCCTTGCGGGGTCGATAAAATAAAGTACCAATCACGCACTGCGGTCGATTTAATCGACTTTCCCCTCCCCCCCAAAAAAAATTGCTGGCCTTGTGCCTATATAAGAAATCATTATATTTATGATGATGATAATGACAATGGTTGATGATGGGCATAATGAGTATTAAGTAGTTCATGACGATATTTTCTGAAAACAGATATGAAGTCTCACATTGGTAAATGTACTTAGTGAAAATCTCAAAGGTCACAGACCTGCTCATTACTGCCCCCCCCCCTCTTTCGTATACACTTAATAAAGAAACAGAAAATAAATGCGTTTAATTACAATGCGTATGTGTAAAGTTAACACAGTTTGGAAGAAGTGAGCCAACAAGAACTGTGGAAATAAAGGTAAACACAGTTGTTGATTTAAAAATAACACAGAAAATGTGATTATCGTTTGATATTTTGATTATTTTGATATGCTGTCTAATATATATATATATATATATATATATATATATATATAAATTGTCGATAGAATAAAGCACAGTAATTGCTGGCCTTGTGCCAAAAGTAGAAAGAATTATTGTGTAAAGGAAGGAGTAGCGCGGGAAAAAGTAAAGGCGTCAAATTATTTTGTTAAATGCTGGGTTGGAAATTGATAAACAGACGGAAAACGTGTTGAGATGACGGTCTGTTTTGATTGTGATTGAGTGAATACGGAAAAGATGAAGAAGAAATCAGATGAATCATAGGAAGGTTTAAATGCAACAAGCGTTACGACAGTTGACAACGATAAAGGTTGAACAGAAAATAAATAGAAAATGAAAGGAAGAAAATAAAAAATGAAATGCAAGACAGAAAAAAATAAAATGAAGAAAGAATGAATGAAATAGATAATAGAAACGGGGAGAACTGTTGAACGAAAGGACAAAAGGAAGGAAGAAAGGAAAGAATTTGAATACGAATAAATCTAAAAGACAGAAAGATACGCGGAGTAAGAGGCACAGGCTGAGGATGAAGAGAGTATATAGACGAGAAGACGCGAGGAGCGGATGAAGAACGTATGGAAATTATAAGAAACCAGAAGAAAGGCAGAGAAAAATCAGAGTAAAGAACAAAGTCGCGAAAAAGTTATTTCGGTGTTATTTTTGCTGGATACAGTCAGATTTACTGCTACATACCGAATGATTACGGAGGAAAGCTCTTGCGATTCTAACGAGTAAGCGCACAAAAACAAACGAAACGCACTATCGCCCGCATCTTATAAACAGAGATAGTACACGCACGCGCGCACGTGTATAGACACGCACATATAAACAGCCGCCCTTCACGTATACTCACACGCATTCGCACACAAACAAATAAACAAACATACACACAAACACACACACACATATATATATATATATACATATATATAAATAAATACATATATATACATATATATAAATACATATATATATATATAAATACATACATATATATATATACATATATATAATTACATACATACATATATATATATATATATATATATATATATATATATATATATATATATACATATATATACATATATATATATATATATATATATATATATATAATATATATATAAATGAAAGAAAGCATAAACGTATATATATATATACACACAAGTATAGCTGTATTCGGTACGTGTATTAATATATAGGTATGTGTAGAAATATATTTACAGGTATTTATTTCTATATATCGAAGTAGACGTTCAAAACAAACACAAGGAAGGTTCGCACACAAGCGCATACTTATACATCCATATATACATTGATAAACGCGCGTTATTTTTAAATATCATTTAGAAAGGATTTACGTCGGTGGATATCTAAGGTTGTTGATTATCTTGAAAAAGGTTTTCTTTTTTCTACACATTTACATATTGGACTTTTTTTTTTCTTCTATCTGTCCCTCGATTAATCTCTGGGCGAGCGTACGTACAAGCTACTCCTCTCACACAGGCACACAGTCAAACATACATACATGTCTGCCACTTGCTACCTATGTCTCTGTACATGCGCCGAACGTGAGTACCCTAAGATTGTGCTAAGAACAGCAAGACAAAAGAAGATATACGGACGAGTGCTAACGGAAACCGTTAAGTGAGAAAAATAGCACATACATACATACACACACACGCATACACACATATACATACAGACAGACGCATACACACTCACACACGCACGCACGCACGCACTAGAAGCAAAACCAAAAGAAAAAAAAAGAAAAGAAGAAAAAAGTACAAAACAACTAAAGCAAAAAATAAAAAAAACCGGAGTAGTCGAGCCAGCAGTGTAAGGACTACTAGTTTTAACCCTAAACAACACCACAACCACCACATCCACCACAAACAAATAACAACAACAACAACAACAACAACAACACTATCACCACAATCATTATTGTTATTTCCATTTAACACGAATACTGTGCGAATATGTCGGAAAAACGTCGATACTCCGAATTGACACATCCTTCTATGAGACAATCCATTCAACATCATAACTGTTACGCTCTTCAATTGGCGATGCTAGGTAAGTCGCTTTCTCATCACTCTTTCTCTCCCTTTTCAGCATCGTTCTACCCCCCCCCCCCATCTCTTTCTCTCTATCTCTTTTAATGTATTTCCTATACGGATATAAATCACCCTTCACCTGTAAATTTCTCCCGTACACAGGTACTTTCTCCAAGAATCCACACGCACACACGCTTATATACACAAGCATACACATACACACTGACACACACACACACACTTACAAAATATAGATACATACACACACACACACACACACACACACAGACATCACATTCAGACAGAATGCGTTATATGACTGACTACAGGTAACTATAATTCCACAGGTGTGGTGTTAGTAGCAAGTGTAACTTAAGTAATGAAAGATTCACACATTTTTCTTCTTCGCATTCTTAACACGGAGATTGGTATTATTATGATATTTATCTATATGAAAATAATTATGTAAACATATATATTTACATACGTATATACACACACATACACGCTTATATACATACATGCATAGATATACCTACATGCATACATATACATACGTTCATACAGATACATTCATACATATATACATATACATACATACAAACATACATACATATACATACATACATACATACATACATACATACATACATACATACACATATACATATATCAATACACATATATACATACATATATATATATGTGTGTGTGTGTGTGTGTGTGTGTGTGTGTGTGTGTGTGTGTGTGTGTGTGTGTGTAAAAGTAATAACAAAATTAACAAAAAAAAAAAAAACGGGACTGTATAGGGGAGAATTATATCAGTTTAACGTTTGAAATAGCAATATATATATATATATATATATATATATATATATATATATATATATATATATATATATATACCTGAGGAAGGGCTTATGCCCGAAACGTCGTCCCCCACCTACCCCCCACTCTCCTGAGCGTGAAATTAATAAACATTTATTGTACTGCCTCTCTGTTTTGTCCCTGTTCAAATTTTTCCATTATATATATATATATATATATATATATATATATATATATATATATATACATACATACATAGTAATAAAAACTGTGGGGAAC
>CAXHJY010001599.1:10000-20000 GCA_964016885.1 Eledone cirrhosa | reverse complement strand
CGGTTTGGACTGGCCGGGATTACACGATGCATACAGCTCTTCTAAAAACTATACATGCTCAAAATATTACTAGGACATACACACATATCACATACGTTAATTTAGGAGCAGATACACGCACGTACACACACATCACATATAGGCGAATGCAGATGCACATACACACATATCACATTTATTAATATAGGCGCAGACACACATAACATATATTAATATAGGCGTAAGGACACGCTCATACACACATATCACACATTAATGTTCGTTATCTTGTTTTAGTTTAGAATGAAAAGCCTGAAAATACCGAACACAAGTGTCACTTAGAATCCTTGTCACTAAAAACATTTTTTCTCAATTTTTTTCACCTCTTGTCGAAGTCTACATAAACTACAATTATTCACGTGTTAACATAGAAGCCACAAAGAACCAGTGAATATAAACACACAACACGATAGAAAGAAATACAAGCCTGGCATAGTAATAAAAATACCAATAAAATCCTATTCCACCCAAAGCTGTAGGTGATACGCGTAGTTTGATTCTAATACAATAAAACTTTCAAACAAGAGAAACTGAAATATGAATCAGCAAACGAATCGGTATCCATTGAAATGGAACGGTCATTTTCTGACTATCCTAGCAGAAAATGACCGTTCCACTTGAATGGATAGTGAACATACTGGTCATCAAACGAAAGAGAAGCAATAACAGAACAATGGAGCAAAGAATAGTACTTAGAAATACTCTGTTTACAATGCCGCAAAATTATACTGAACTGTTGACAATATGATTTAATATACATAAAAAAATGAGAGAACTAGAAACTCTCAAAGGTGAGAACATTTATATCTAAATATACTACACGTAGATATATATTCTAAAAACAAGCAAGATACCAGAAATTCGAATTTAAAAAAATGTAACCAAGACAACACAATCAACAAGAAATCTTTTAAGCTTACACATGAAATCAAACGTAACATGAGTCCATACACTAGAAACCACCATGAATTGACACCTTTTCCCCCAAAACAGCAACAGAAATCAATCTCAACATTATGAATATCTCAACGAGGTTGACTTTGCCTTTCATCCTTACGGGGTCGATAAAATAAAGTACCAGTAATGCACTGGGTAATTGCTGGCCTTGTGCCTAACGTAGAAACAATTATGAATATCTCAACGAATTTATAGGCAATATGTAGTGTATATGTCCCGTAACGCCTGATAGAGTCGTAGGGGTGTCGTATTGATATACGGCGTTACTTGGGCATTTTTAACCTGGCGGAGCCCATCCCTCTCCAGGCCTAAGTACAGCAGATTTCTTCCAGAGAAAGATAGAAAGTGAGAGAGAGGAAATGAGAAAGAGACATAGAGGAAGAATCGACCCCAGTACCAGATGATGATATAAATGATAGTGGTCAAAGGAATTGTGGGAGGCGTCCTTTGATAACATAGTTGACAAATATACAGTTGTCCTCGGTATTCGCGGAGGTTATTTTCCTAGAGTACACGCGAAGTGTGAAAAACCGCGAATATTGGACGTGGTCCATAAAAATGCCTATAAACATCAAAATATAACATAGAATATAATTAAAAAATGCGAAAGGGCGACCAATAGGCCGGCACATACGGTATATTGTTATTAATAATTTAGCGTTAAAAAATATATACTGCCACGAAAAAAGCCATAAAAAATCACGGAAGATATTTACGATTTTGCGAATATGCGCTGGTTTCCACGAACAATTATTAGTGAGGTTCTAAGGAAAATTCCGCGAATAACTAGGACCGCGAATGCCGGGGTACACTGTATATCAAAGAGCAGGGATGGCAAATATATATTGACTAGCGAAGCAAGGTGCATTAGCCAACGTCAACACCATCAAAACTAATACACTACATTATCACCAACAACATATGTGACATCAAATTGCATCGTACCTACATGATATCGCTACCAGCGCAAAATTCAATAACAACAAAAGCAAAAAGAATTCCTAAACCCATTAGGAACTCCTACTACACGTCCGAAGAATTTACACGGATAGCTGCGAATCTCCAAACACTTAAAAATTGAGTAAAAACTAATGCCAACATTGTTTACGAGATATGTGTCAGGTTAATTGACAAATATTCGATCTATAAGATAACCACAAATATTCTCCTAGTATTCACTGAGAACCCGTTCAGTAATGAAGAATGAGAGAAATTCCACATCAATATGCTGGAATCATGCATGGACAGAACATAGTATAGGTTTAATCGACCACATTTTTGCTGACGGTTACGGAACAAAATGAATGCCAAGAGTTATCACCATAGAAAGAAACTGAGCGGTGAAGGTTGGGGTGAGGGCGGGGTGGGGTTGAGTCGTTAGAAACCGAAAATCGTAAAACTAACATAGGTCGATATCTCAATTGACACAAATATACTTTCATGTCAAGCTATTAGCAATAGAAACTGCAATCGATTAGCTTCAAAATCGTTGCAGATTTAAAACCAGCAGGATATTGACTGACAGCTGTTCAACCATAGCTAGCTACGAAAGACATCAACTCCTTTAGAAATTTATGGAAATAAATCTTCATCGTCGATCAAGTGAAAAAATACAATAACTAATGACTCCTACAGCGCATCTCCCTTACCATCCTCCGGGAAAACGCCTTGTCCATTCTGTTCGCCGGGGCCGTGGGGGCGGCCAGCACGTGAAACCCCATTTTCTCATTATAGTGAGAGATGGGGAGGGCGAGAGAGATGGAGGCGATGACAGTGGGAGTTCGGCTCTTCTGTGTTCGGACCTGGTGTCCAACAAATTGTAAAAAGCTTTACAAAACGCGTAGTTAAAAATACTAAAATATTTATAACGTATGTACACGAAAATACTCTGAAGTTAAGCAATGGACAGTAGGCAAAGAATTATTCGAGAACCTAAACAACCCAGGCAGTTTCGTTTATACAAGTATATAATGAATAATATTAGTGATAGCTTTGCAGGTGTAATACCAGCCGCCAAGAGATTGTATAAAGGAAGAATTCATACTAAAAAAATAAACTTAAAAAGGCGAATTAACGCTAAGAAAGCTGCAATAACTCCAACAAGATTAAGGCTATATAATTTCACTGCAGATTGCCCAGACTACAGATTGGAAGACGAAATGAACGAGGTTTTGTTTTCCTACCCAGTAGACTCTTACAAAAAAACAGACATCATAATTGACTGCATAAATTCTAGCCACATGCATCAATCTGTGCTACTTACCTGATCTCATTAGACTTAAACAGATTACTGGAATGCCACAACTGTAGCATTCTGATTAAATACATCTTGAGTAGATTCCCTATGACAACCACTCTATGATCTACAAACATTCAGGAACAGAATGGTTACTGGAGTAATGAGAATGGGCCCAGTCTGCCAGGGGAGCTTAATTATTCGGATTACTAGATAGGTGGATAGCTCAAAGAGATACGTTTGCCTACCAATGTACTACATGTTACATTTCTAGAATAGTCATCAAGCTAAATACACACAGAGTGTTTCTGTCGGAAGCTGGTTAAATTAGTTAATGAAATATGCGTCCATTGATTTACAGGTTTCGGTCATTAGAGTCGAGCTGGGCACCATTTTTGTGATGGGTACCAGTTTGAAACGTTTTAGTTGATCATATCAATCTCAGTATTTATTCCAGACCTATTAAAATGACACCGACCCCTCCCTTTCCTTTCTCCCCATCATGCACATACACAATCGCATATATGTATTACGACGGGCTGCGGTGGAGTCTCCGTCTACTAAAATTTCACTCACAAAACACTAGTTAACCAAAGGGTATACTAGAAGATGTGAAAACGCGTGGCTTTGTGGTTAATGTATTCGAAATGTAACCGTTAGGTTGTGAGTTCCAATCCCGGCGGCGCGTTGTGTCCTTGAGCAAAACACTTTATTTCACGTTGCTCTGGTCCACTCAGCTGGCAAAAATAAGTTGTACCTGTAATTCGAAGGGCCAGCCTTGTCACTTTCGGTGTCACGCTGAATCTCCCTGAGTACGCGTGTCTGTGGAATGCTCAACCATTTGCACGATAATTTCACGAGCAGGCTGTTTGTTCCGTTGAACGGATCAATTGGAACACGCGTTGTCGTAACCGACGGAGTGCCAGTCATACTAGAAGATACTTGACTAAGGTGCCGCGGGTTAGGTTCAAACATGGCAACATGTGGTTGGGGAATAATCTTCTTCACCACACAACCATGTACACTAATCTCATTTCAATGAACTTAATAATTTGGCTTCCGATATTTTTTTATCTATACATCACTGTTTAGATTTGTTGCATGTATCTTATTTTCGGTCGTGTGTGCAATGACGTGCGTGCACACACGTGCTGCTGTTGTTGATAAACATGTGATATTATAAAGCAGGCTACTTCTCTCGTATGGTTGTATTTAACTTGTCTATTTAGAATATTCTTAAGAATTTTTTTCTCCTACGTCATAAGAAGGTTTTATGTTGTTTTCGTTTTTAAATAATAAAACAAAACTTTACAAGCAGTGTGCGTTTCTATGTTTCTATCATGTTAGTAGGTGTAGCGTCTGTTGCATTTATTGAGTTGGATTTGTAGTTTTTCTTTTTTAATTGCCTCGTTTATTATATGAAATGAATGAATTCATAAAGGCACTCAATACATGTGTGAAAGTGTCTTCCGAACGAGTATCCTCCACTACCAACTACCTTACCCTCCACCCCTCTGGGTCTCGGCCGACAGGTTGGAAAATGCATTGCCCTAGAGGACGGCGAAGGAGACGCGTTGGAACACTCACTGCACCTCGCGTGGCTCGCACCTGCAGGCGGCCAACTCTGCTCAGATAGCAGTGAGTAGGGATGTGGTCCGGGGTCCAAGAACGCTGTAAGTCTTCACTGCTATCCGAGAGCATGGTCTCCTTAGAACGTCGGATAGAATGCTTTGCGGCATTCGTTCTGGTTCTCTGCGTTCTGGGTTCAAATTCCGGCGAGGTTAACTTTCTTTTAATCCTTTAAAGGTTAATAAAACATAAGTACCAGTTCAGTACTCGGGTCAATTCTTCGTCTATATCTATTTCTCACTCATTATTGGCAGTATCAGTAGAGGGTCGGACGCCATGCTTTCCAGCATAGTTATGTCCCTTTACGATCTGAGTTCAAATCCCGCCGAGGTTGACTTTGCCTTTCATCCTTACGGGGTGGATAAAATAAAGTACCAGTAATGCACTGGGTAATTGCTGGCCTTGTGCCTAAAGTAGAAACAATTATCTCTTTTTCGCTTGGTCGCTCCTTGTCAGAAAGAAATCGGCTTTGGTCATACTTGTACAGTGGTTAGCTAAGTTTAAAATATCCAAGACATGTCGTATATCATGACGTTACCCCTACGACACCACCAGGAGTTACGGGTCAATACATTCATAGCCAGGTCTATTAATCTTTTAGAATACTCGTAGTTGATTATTGTTTGTTTTGTCATTGTTGTAGTACTTTCACTAAAAGTATAACCATGAAATATATTCATGTTTTATCAAGTGCGTGTGTGCTTTGTTTGTTTTAATCAGGAGGTTTTTTACGTACTTCTTCATTAGTGGAAATAAATCTTTATGTTTTTCTAAGAATTTCACCACACAACACTAGACAAAACTATAGAGCGAAAACATTAACAAATAACTAATCTATCCTATACAGATTTCTCCATAAAATAGAGTAATAATTGTTACTACTTTGGCAACAAGGCCAGCAATTACCCCCGTATATTACTGGTGCTTTATTTCATCGATGAAAGGCAAAGTTAACTTCGGTAGGATTTTAATTCGGAACATAAAGAGCTCTATACTGCAAAGCATGGTGTCTGACGCTCTACCGATACTGCCAATCCACACGCCCTATAAAATAGAATCATTATGATGGAAGCAACACTTGTAAAATAGTGCAATGCTACACTAAACAAACCGATAACATACAACTAATCCCAAACAAACACAAACATTTGAGTGACGAAATATAAGTCTAATATTCAAATCCTCGAGCTTCTGTCAACACCATTCACATTGGCCATGCCTACTATAAAAACGCACAGTACAGGGGCGGTGGAACTACCAAAACACACATTTATTTGTATATGCGCTACAGTCCTCCGGGGCTGTGGGTGGGCCCCATCGCGTACCAATACATTAGTTAAATACCATTCTTTCATCTGATATATCTCTAAATTATATTTTGTACAATATACACTAAATAAATAAATTTCTTCACTGGATTTCACAAAAAAAAAAAAAAAATGTATGTACATGTTATGTTTATCGCATATCGAAGGTCGATAAAGCAAAGTACTAGTAATGCACTGGGGTTGATTTAATCGACTTTCCCCTCCCTCAAATTGTTGGCCTTGTGCCTAAATCAGAAACTAATATATTACTGTCGCTAGCTTTATCAGCACGGAGTTGAAAGAGAAGGAAGTAAATAATATCCTTCATTTTTGTTAACTCGTCGCCTTGCTATCTGTAATAATTCCAAAAGAATGATCACAAAAGCAAGTTGTTGGTGGAATAATGTTTATCTGGAAACGATCATAGACAGAAGTGTGGTTCCAGTCTGGATTTTATCTTATGTGTAAATACATCGATCACTTACAACGAGATATCAACTATTGGCCAAAACTACGATTTGTCATTAGCAAAAAACCAACAAAAAATAAAAAAAACAAAACAAAAAGAAAACAAACAAAAAACAAAGCAAAACAATAGATATATTTTATAGTAAATACAAATTAGTTGTTATTGTTGTTGTTTCGTCTTACGTGGTCTAGAAAGAGCAGACTTATGATTAAAAGCACTCCAACCATGACCATTGCACTTTTTATTCAGACAGAACCTGGACCACATTGTGTAAATTATCGCTTTGGGTGGAATAGCGGAAGATTTAGCTGCTTTTTTTTAGCAAGCCGAGCGACTACTTAGAATCTCTCTCTCTCTCGTTAGCTTGTAAATAAATTAGTTGATGCTGTAGTTACGCCCCCAAGTAAGAGCTGATTGAGCAGAACTTGTATCAAAGAAATTCAAGCCATGACGTGACCATCCCGTCATTTTAGAGGTATGTAGACTACTTTAAGCAAATACTCTTATATTACAATAGTAGAGTGTTATTGGAGTGAGATTTGTTTGCTATTTCTATCAGGTCGAGTGATTACGTAGAGGCTTCCTCATTTAGTATCCTGAGACAACCTAGAAGAATTATCAATTCCCCCCCCCCACTCCCCGCTTATTCTATTCCACTCCCGCTCCTCATCCTATTATTTGGGACCTGAGAGTATAACAACAGTACGTGATTCACACCGCTAAATGTACCTGATGTTTTGTGATAATAGATACCAAAAGAGGTCCAGGCCATTGATGTAAGCTGCAGAGACAATAAATTTTCATTAACTAATAACTTTTAGTTGAAATCTTCAAATGATCCAATGTTCTCTTAATGCTATGATTGAGATCTCTCTCTCTCTCTCTCTCTCTCTCTCTCTCTCTCTCTCTCACTCTCACACACACGCACACATTTCACACACATACGACATGGAACCAGCGTATAAAACGAACTAAGCAGATCACAAAAATGTTTAATAAATTTATTTGCAGCAGACACAGGATTCAAAATGTAGCCGTGTATATAATGCAGTTGACTAGTAATATAGTTCAATATATCATTCACTAGTTGGAGTGTAAAATATCGGTTTCTGATTTAGACACAAAGCCAACAATATGTGGGGGGAGTAAGTCAACTAAATCGACTCCAGTGCATTACTGATACTATATTTTATCGACCCCGTAAGTATGAAAAGGTAAAGCTAACCTCGGCAGGGTTTGAACCCAGATCGTAAAGGGGTGTAACCCTATGCCACAAAATATGCTGTCCGACGCTACCAATCCCCCGCCCTTAGGATTGTAAAATATTAAAGACAGGATTATAATTTAATGAACCCATGACATTTGGTAAAATATATTAAATGCTTCGTTTTATGTTCACAAAAATTTCGTGTGCACATGTCAGACCTGCCAACCTCTAAAAACCCAAACGGGGAGTACCATGAAAAAAAGTGCCCCCAAACGGGGAAAAATGAAGCAAAATAGGGAGATTTTACATAATGAAAGCTATACCCATTTTCACAAGAGAAGACATCTCTCATCCACCCCAAAGTGGGTGGGAGATTTCCCCGTCGGACGAGAGAGTTGACAAGTCTGACATGTTTTTGTCAGAACATTTTCACACAAGCGGTTCATGAAAAATGTAAAATAACATTTCTAAGGACAAAAGATTCTATTAAAAAATGACGTAATATCAAGAGAGTGAAAGAAAGGGGGAGAAGAGAGAAATAGAGGGGAAGAGGAGAGTGACGTGTTTCCCAATCACTTAGCACCATGAAAACTAAGATAAGCGTTTGTACATCGCGACATTTCTAGACAAACGTCCACGTTAAGAGGAAAATAGACAACTGTTATTTTCCGTTATAAGAGAAACTGAATTTCAAATAGAAATTATGAAGATGGGTTGGGAAATGCTTGCTAATGATAAGAATACTCTAATTTAAGTTTATGAAATCATTAAAATGCATTGTTACTTTTATTAATTATTCAATTAGTCTAAAAACCTACCGATAATTTATACACTTATAGCACTCACATATCTTTAATGTTTCCACCAATATGAATATTGATTTTTTTACAAGGATGCACATTTATAGAAGACAAAAATAAGACTGTGACATTTATTATTTTCTTAAAGTTGCTAGCGATAAGTTAAGGACTTGGCTCAGAGAAAGAATGTCTGTACGATATTTGCTATATTAATACGAAATGATTTGGTGTATCTACTGTTAAAAGTCAACGGAGAGTGTGAGGTTTGTATAATTGTTTCAAAGCTTTACTCACAGGTAATGACCTATTCATGCCCTACATTATTTATAGATATTTTGTCATGTATACTCTTCATTTCTAAAACTTCCATAGGAAGATTGAGACTAAATATTTGTAGAGTTCCACAATTGGGTCTCTTTTTTTTTTGTACAGAAGTATGATAATTGCTTCATTACAATATTTATTGATTTATTTAATACTTCCATTATTGTATACTTTAACAGTAAAATAAAAAGATATGTCTTTTTATAAATTCTGAATCTCTGACCCTTAAAACGAAATAAATTTTGACGTCATTTAAACTTCATTATCACGAAAAAGAAAAAATATATAATCTAATATTTGCTATTTGATGATATAGTGATAAAAAAAACTCTCAGGAGAACTAGACAGTAGTGGCTCTTCATCATTTTCTCTCCCTATTGGTGAACCCCGTGGGCATCTTTCATAATTGGAACTTGCAGCATTATAATAAAAGCAAAGTGGAGAGCTAACCTACAGAGCCTGTGTAACCAGTTTTTCCTAGTGTCAGCCGGTCTATCTCAGACGTCATCCGGCCTGTTCCCGGAAGTCAATGTTTTAGCCATGTGTCTGAGGTAGGAAACTCTCAGGAGTGCTGGACAGCAGAAGTTCTTCAGAGGAAAAAAATCCCTCTCATGCAAGTGTTTCGGCCCTAACTTCCTACACTTTAGGGAATTGAGCCTCATTGAGGTGATAACTCATGGGTCCCCTTCTGTATATATTGTTAAGCCAGTTGGCTATAGGAGACTTGATGAACATTTACTTATATATTAATTGTTTATAGTGAAATGTGTATTTTCCTTCTATAACTGTTCCGCTATTTTCAGATGTTTAAGGTTTTATTATAAAAAATGCAAGTGTCTTTTGTGGTTATGAAAACGGAGAAGGAAGAGAAAGGCATGGGCTCTAGGGTCACAGAAAAGTAAGGGAAAGGCATGGGCTCTAGGGTCACAGAAAAGGAAGGGAAAGGTATGGGCTCTAGGGTCACAGAAAAGGAAGGGAAAGGCATGGGCTATAGGGTCACAGAAAAGGAAGGGAAAGGCATGGGATCTAGGG
>CAXHJY010001598.1:15000-27500 GCA_964016885.1 Eledone cirrhosa | reverse complement strand
TAGGGCTATAACACCCCACTTGCAGATTTTGCAATGGGTAACCCCTGCTTGCCAATGGAGACGTAAGATCTTCTTTGTATTCTTTTATCGCTTCCTTTATTTCCTTCCTTCCCCCCTCTCTCCTTAGTCCTTCTACCCCAGCTCTTCTCCTTTGTCGGCGTCTTTTCTCGCCCACCCGAGGCTGCCCTTTGGCCCCTTGTAGCCTTAGTACCCCCACCCTCTACCCTAGTCTAGGATAGATTTGGCGGACTCCGCCCTTTATAGCAGTTGGTTTAGACCCCGGATACTTGTCCCCTTTTTCCGACCGCTCCCACTATTCTCTGAACCCTCTATATTTCTTAGTGGCACTTATGCCTTATTTTTTCGTTTCAGTATTTCTTTCTTCGCTTTTCTTTTGGGCGGGGTGGATTCTGAATTTATTTTTCCGTATTCTACCTTTACTTCGTACGAACTTTCATGTAGCTTGTTTTAGATCTTTTAGAGTTAGCATTAGTATATATTTTTCTCGGGACTCAGAATTATTATCTCGTATTAGTTCACTTTGCTGCACTGGGTGGTTGCTGGAATTGTGCCCGGGATGGAAACCTTTATTGTTTATTTCGTGGTAGTCTCTTTAGTATTTTGGCCCCTTTTGTTGACCCGTCACCGTATCATTTACGTACTTATACCTCTTAAAAGGGTCCTCGCCTATTCTGTCCCACCTAGTTCTTTTACTTATTTCGTTATTTCTTTATTTCTTTCTTTACTTCTTTCTTTCTTTCTTTATTTATTTATTCTAGCCTAACAATAGCTAGAGACCTAGGTCGTAGAATTTAATTTACTTTACTTTTTTCTTTACACTCATTTGTTTTTCTTTACACTTATTTGCTTTTCTTCACTCTCAGTATTTTTTCTTTCCTATATATTTCTACCCCCCATTGTTCTCCCTACCGTTCCGACTTCCTCCCCCTCCCCCTCCCCTGTATCTTCTTTGACCTCATGCCCAGCTGTAGCTGGCACTACAAACGCCTGATTGGGTCTACTCCACACCCTCCCCTCTTTCTCCTACTGGCAGGTTTAGTATATATATTAAATATATATATTAAATATATATATTAAATATATATATTAAACTTTAATCTGTTATTTTAATAAATATATATATATATTTATATATATATATATATATATACACATATTTACATGCATATATATATATATATACACATATTTACATGCATATATATATATATATACACATATTTACATGCATATATATATATATATACACATATTTACATGCATATATATATATATACACATATTTACATATATATATATATATATACATATATATATATACATATATATATATATATATATATATATATATATACATATATATATATATATATATATATATATACATATATATATATATATATATATATATATATATATATATATATATATAAATTGAAACAAAATGAAAACGAAATATATATATATATATATATATATATATATATATATATATATATATATATATATATATATATATATATATATATATATATCATACACCTACGGTAGTAGGTGTATAATATTCTTAAGGTCCCATTTCAGTCACTCGCGACACCTTCAAAGCTTTGTCACTAATTCAATTTTGCTAGAATTGGATGCGGTTCTTTGCACTTCATAGGACCACAGATAAGCTACTTTTTGACATAAAAATATTGAAATTTGGTTCAGTAGAAAAAAAGTTACATAAAAATAAGTGAGGACCAAAAGAGTATAAGGAACTACATACATAAGTAACGCTTATTTTGTTTCTAATTAAAATAGTCATAGATTGTGCAATAGTGAATTGTGGTCAGGTAGTTCAGTCGGTAGAGCAGCGGACCGGCAATCCGAAGGTCGTGGGTTCGATTCCCACCCTGATTACTTTTCCTATCTGCACTTCTTCCTATTCATTATTATTTATTTAACTTATTTGTTGATAAATATTTTTAATATTAATATATCCTTGCATTGCCTGGAAAAAAAGTGGATTACAGGGAAAAATGCGGGCGCATGTAAAGAAATATTCTTAAATTAATAAACCTAGAAAAGTAAAGGACAAGTTATTACACCTGGAAAAGTAAAGGACAAGAAAACTTTGCAGCTAAAGTCTAAATTTGCAGCTAAAGTCTAAATTTGAAAAAAAATATTTAGATTATAAAACTAAAAATAAATAATTATAAGTTAATTGTTAAAAAAAATATCACTTTAAAGGACTGGAAAAATGACTGTCTTATAGGGAGAGTTGACTACTGTATACTTAATTTTTTTCTTGGTGTATACAAATTAATCTTTTTAAAATAAAATTTGTACAATAATTTGTACAATAATTAATTAATAATAATAATAATAATTAATATGTACAATTTATTAATTTATATTATAAGATATTTAAAAATTTTCACTCTTATTCAAATTATATTTTTAAAAATTTAGTTATAAAATAATGCAGTAAAATAAATCAAAAACAGTGCATCATATAATTGCACTTTTTATGAGTATTACAGATTTTTTTTATAATATAGTAAAATTCAACATCTCAAGGGGCAAAATTAGGTAAAAGTCAATTCATCAATTATTCATTTATAGTGAATCAATCAATTATAGTGAATTCATCAATTCATTAGATGAACTGTTGAATTAGACAATGTTTAATTTTTAATTGTAGTCTAATTTTACTCTACCTAAAAATGTAGATTGGTTATTTTGATCTATGACAGGTCTTAAATTTCATTATTAAACAATTATAATTTGTTATTATTTATCCTTACAGTTGGCTCCCTAATTAATTATTAATTAATTGTTAGTGTCATTTACACGCCAAAATTTTGTTTTATTTGATGTTTATAATTGTCACTCATTTTTTTAGTCCCATTTAGTAAAGTAAAATAAAGTATATTTATTTAATGACCCAACCACTATGGTGTAAATTAGGATCACAAAATTAAATAAATGATCATAAATTAGTATTATTATCAATTAGAGAGTCAACTGTATTATTAGAATTTATCACTTTCTATGTATATTTAAATCAAATATTTTTTATTATTCAAATTTATACTATAGCTGCAATATTTTAAGAAGTTTTAAGAAGTTTTCTTGTCCTTTACTTTTCCAGGTGTAATAACTTGTCCTTTACTTGTCTAGGTTTATTAATTTAAGAATATTTCTTTACATGCGCCCGCATTTTTCCTTGTAATATATATATATATGTGTGTGTGTGTGTGTATAGGAAACCATGTCACTCTTCTTTCTTGATTTATTATTACTCCAAGTGTAAACTACATAGAAATCACCGCCCGCGTACTCGCAGCATCACTATGGAAACGTCTTGTTGAGTCAAACTTAGTCAAGCGTTAATATTATCCACTACTCGGAGTACCGTAACTGGACTACATGACTACCTATAACAATAATTTGTTATCCCGTATATATATATATATATATATATATATATATATATATATATTTTAATATAGATGACTTCTGCTATGTATTGAGTACCTTACTTACTGTGGCTACCTCCGATTCAACCCGGAATAACGTATATATATATATATATATATATATATATATATATGTGTGACCCCCCCCCCCCAATATATATATATATATATATAAACAATAATTAAATAGATAAATAGATAAATAAATGCCATTGTTAAATAATAAATAAATCAACTAATACCTTAACACTTCACACAAAGTAAAACATTTCGTTTTAATCATTTTCTAACCCAGAAAAAAGAGAGAGAGAAACAAAAAAGGAAAAAAATATACTTCAAATACGGCCGAGGTGGGTTAATAGAAAATGTCGCAGTCCAATATTGGGGTCAATTCTTTCTCTATATCTATTCTCACATCTTCTTTATCACACTTCATCTCTCTACTTCTCTGGAATAAATCAATCATGTTCAGACCTGGCCTAGATAGAGATGATACTCGCTAGTTTTAAAATGTCACTATGGAGCCCTTATGACTCGACCTGAAGTTACGGGTGCATGCATACATACATACATTTCTATGTCCCCGCGCATATACATACACATGCACCCATGCATATACATACATATGTACATGTGTATATACATATTTTCAGACTTTTGGATGGCCGTTGACTCTTATGAGTTCTTCCACCCTTTGTCAGGTTTTGTTTTTTTGTCTTGCAGGGTGTCCAAAATCCTCCTCCTCACCAAGTAAACTTGGTGGGTAACGTCTTGGCATTCATTTTTAGTTTCAAACTATTTGGAAATATTGTCTTCTCTCTATAGGACACCTACATTTGCTCACCATCATATATATTAAACGACAAATTGTATTAGTTTTCCATTTATTTGAAGCTTATTGCAAAAGCTCCCAATACAATTAAAGTATCGATACTTCAACTGGGTTATTGTCCTTCTCATTTTATGTTTTACTTCCATCATGCACTGAATAATTACTTAACACCGTCTAACATCGTTTTCACAGGGAAACTATTGCATAGCATCATAAGCGACCGTATTAGTATTTAACGATTTCAATATGACTGTACATTTTACACAGACATAAGTTACAATATTTGCCATATTTGTATGTATTTTTTCATTATCTCCTGTCTTTGCTCTTTCTATTTTCCCTTCTCTCTTATCTAGAATGTAATGTTTTTTATTACACCATTTATAAATCTCGCCATTTGTATTTGTAAATAAACCATTAGTAGGTTTTGTCAGTGTTTTGTTGTTGGTCTAAATAGATAATAATAATGTATCTATCATTCTACAAACACTCAGTTGTTTGACCATCCATCGTCTTACATGGAGTATATGTATAACAATTCATTTCTCTCGTCGTTTATTTTCTCCGTGGAAACATCGTTCTATAGAAGACGAAGCTCCACATCAAACTGCACTCATCTCACCTCCTCTCAATACCTGATACAAAAGCTTTAAAAGACTATAAAAAGAAAGGAAAATAGATCGTTTGTAACTGCGACTACTTATCACCTTTTCTTCCTGTTTCCATTTTCGCTTTATATTCGGTGGGTCTGACATCTGATACAAACTGCTAGGATAATACTACTACTACTACCACTGCTGCTGCTACTGCTACTGTTACTACTACTACTGCTGCTACTACTACTACTACTGCTACTACTACTACTACTACTACTACTACTGCTGCTACTACTACTACCACTGCTGCTGCTACTGTTACTACTACTACTACTGCTGCTACTACTACTACCACTGCTGCTGCTACTGTTACTACTACTACTACTGCTACTACTACTATTACTACTACTGCTACTACTACTACTACTACTACTGCTGCTACTACTACTACCACTGCTGCTGACTACTGTACCTACTGCTTCTACTACTGCTACTGTAATACTACTACTACTGCTACTACTATACTACTAGCTGCTATACTACTACTACTACTATACTACTGCTACTACTACTGAGCTATACTACTACTGCTGCTGCTACTGCTACTGTACTACTACTACTGCTACTACTACCTACTACTACTACTACTACTACTACTACTACTACTACTACTACTACTACTACTGCTACCACTGCTGCTGCTACTATTACTACTACTGCTACTACTGCTACTACTACCACTACTACTACTACTACTACTGCTGCTGCTGCTGCTACTACTATTACTACTACCACTGCTACTACTACTACTACCACTACTACTACTACCACCACTCCTACTATTGCTGCTGCTACTACTACTACTACTACCGTGACTATATATTCTACTTCTACTACTACCATCACAACCACCAACAATGCCATCACTATATCTACTAGTGCTACTACTACTACAACCACAACTACTACAACTACTGCTGTTACTACTACCACTATAACTACTACTACTACCACCACTACTACTACCACCATCACTACTACTACTACCATCACCAACATTACTACGACTACTACTAACACCACCACTACTACTACCACCATTACTACTACCACCATGACTACTACTACTACTACCACAACCACCATCACCACCACCACTACTACTTCTACTACCACCACCACCACCACCACTACTACTACCACCACCACCACCACCACTACTACTAATGGAACTCAGTAAAGTGAGAGGGAATATTTGAAATCCCCCCAACCACAAAACAAAGTCATTAATGGTAGAAAAGTAATATGCCAGTTGATTATTGTACTAATATGATAATTGTTTCTACTTTTGGCATAAGGCCAGCCTTTCATCCTTATGAGGTCGATAAAATAAAGTACCAGTAATACACTGGGATAATTGCTGGCCTTGTGCCAAAAGTAGAAACAATTAATATTAGTGGCTGAGTCGGTAGAGCGTTGGACATTTGTTCTGGTGTTTCAAATCTCAACGAGGTCTACTTTACCTTTCACCCAATCGGAGTCGATAAATAAAGAACCAGCCAGTCCAGTGCTGGTATAACCCCCTTCTTCTTCTTCTCTCTCTCTCTAGCTGTCACGGGGGAGAGCGGGAGAGTCAGAGGCAGTGATAGTGGGAGTTTGATTACCTTTGTGTTCGTACCAGCTAGAGAGAGAGAGAGAGAGAGAAGAAGAAGAAGGGGCTATAACAGCACTGGACTGGTACTTTATTTATCGATATATATTTATATATGTGTGTGTATATTTCACAGAAACACACTCACATCGAGACTTAACTCTAAAGATGCAATACATATAATTGTTTCTACTTTAGGCACAAGGCCAGCAACTAACCAGTGCATTACTGGTACTTTATTTTATCGACCCTGTAAGGATGAAAGGCAAAGTCAACCTCGGCGGGATTTGAACTCAGATCGTAAAGAGACGTAACTATGCTGGAAAGCATGGCGTCCGACCCTCCACCGATACTGCCAATCCGCAATGTATATTAGACTGTGATGTGTGTCATGCTTCTAGTCTCCGGACACCACACCCAGAAAAAGCAGCAAAATCTTCCAAGTAGAAACGTGATCTACTTCTGGATGTCCCATTGGATTAAAGGAGAGAGAGAGAGAGAGAGAGAGAGAGAGAGAGAGAGAGAGAGAGGGGGGGGAGTCGATATGGTGTTTGTGTTTGCTAGAGACAACATGGGAAGCTAAAACCATTAGCGAAATCATACTATATACTACCAAGTCATACTCATTTGCAGGTAGGTGGCGGTAGTAGTCGTAGTAATATGATTGCTTTCTTTTAGCTTTTCTTTGTAAAACATTGATAGAATACAATAATGGTTTTCACTCACAATACACGATAAATGTCAGTAATTCATACATGTTACCAACGTGGCGTGGGTGTGTGGGGCAACCAATAAAATACCTGAGTGACTGTTTAATCTAGATTCTATTTTCAATTCAAATCCCACGTGTGACAACATTATCTATGCTTCTACCATAGATCCAGGAATGCCATTAAATTCATTAGTAAGTAGCCATTAATTCAGTCTCCTGTCGTAGCTTTACCAAAGAACTATTCAAGCCACGCACACAATTACTGGAAATAACGGTGGGGTGTCTGTTAGCACAGCTGACCATTAGCTCACTGTTGTTGTTGATACTGTTGTAGTTGTTGCTGTTGTTGTTACTGTTGTTGTTACTGTTGTTGTTGCTGTCGTTGTAGCTGTCGTTGTCGTCGTCGTCGTTGTTGTTGTTGATACTGCTGTAGTTGTCGTTGTTGTTGTTACTGTCGTTGTTACTGTTTTTTCTGTCGTTGCTGTTGCTGTCGTTGTTGTTATTACTCATGCTGTTGTTGTTACTGTCATTATTGCTGTTATTAGTATTGTTGTTACTGTCGTTGTTGTTGTAGTTGTTACTGTCATTGTTGTCGTTGCTGTTGTTGTTACTGTCGTTTTTGTTATTGTTGTTATTGTTTTGTCGTTGTTGTTATTGTTATTGTTGTTATTGTTTTTACTGTTGCTGTTGGTTTTGGGGTTTTTTTTTTAAATTCACCTCAGGCGCCTGAGGATCCTCCTCAGAAGAGCTTGAGATGCGACTGGGAGACGGACTAATTCCTCTAAGGGTGTGCCGAGTTGGTGATGGTATCTCTCGATCGCCAATGCAGGGCATCGTAGCCAGAGGTTTTCAGACTCCTCCTCCTCTTCACCGCAGAGTCTGCAAGTGCTGTCTTCACATTTGTCAGTCAGTAGCTGCCACCTGCCAAGTGCTGGATGGTGCCCACTTCTGAAGTGGATAAGGTGGCTGAGATCAGCCTTGTCTATAGTGTTTTCGACTCTCTCGTCCGGCGGTTTGCTGAAGGTTTGGATAGTTCTCTCGTGGGTGAAGGGTGCTGGTCTACACTCCCTTTTGATGAGAGCTTGTCTCGTGGCATGATCAGCAGGGGTGTTAGGTTGTGGAAGTGAGGAGCCCTGCTTTGCGAGTTTGTCGGCTAGTTCATTCCCTTGTAGATTACAGTGACCTGGGAGCCATACAACAGTTAGGTTTTTGTCTTCTCCGGGGTTGTTAACTGCTGCCTGGAGTTCTGTTATAGTGGGATATTTGGGGGCAGAGTTGTCGATTGCCTGAACTAGAGATTTACAGTCGCAGATGATGGTCACCGAAGTCCATTTTGCGTTACTGGTTTGTAACCAGTGGATGGCTTCTCTAAGCGCAGCTTTTTCTGAGTGAAAGGAGCTACTTCTAGCGCCTGTTGCTGTACGCCACTCCTGGACGACCTCACCATCTTTCATGATGACCATACCAGCTCCGCCATCGGTAGTACCTTCTTTTGTAGACCCATCGGTGTAGATTTGAACATCTGACGGGGCGAGGGTTGATATGGAGTCTAAGGCTGCTGTCAGTTGTTGGTTTGCATTTTGGGACTTTGAGATATTGGTGTAGATTACATGTATGGGGGGTGGGGTTAGCCATGAGGGAGGTTCTGGGTCTTTTTCGGTAGGGGTGTCGGGGGGGGGATAAGATGTAGTCGTGCCAGGTGCTGGGATTGCGTGCCTCTCCAGTCTGTCTTTTTGAGCCTTTTTCAGCAGCTGGTATTGAAAACGTTGTGCCGTTTGTCCGTCTTTGGTAGGTTCACCCAGTGATCAGCTTTAAGCAGTGCAAATATCGAGAATCTGGAGGAGAGCACAGTGTCGGTCGGCGTGGTTCTGACTTGGCCGGTGATGGCTCGAGCCACGTCTAGTTGTACTCTTTCGAGCTTGCCGATGTTGGTGGCAGACAACCAGGGTGTCCACGCCGGAGCCGCATATTCTGCGATGCTTCGTTATACGGAAGTGTTGATCCGCCTTCTTCCAGCCCCACGTCGTTCCTGCTACAGTTTTTAGTAGGTTCGTTTTCGATTGGATATTTCGACATACCTTCTCGACATGTTCCCCAAAAGTTAACTGCCGATCGTAAGTGATGCCCAGGAATTTGGGGAAAGGGTTGCAAGAAAGTTGCTTCCCGGCTATTGCGATACTGGGCTGCCACTTTGCCTCTGCTCCATCAAGACTGAAAAATGTTGTCTCGCATTTATTAATATTGAGCTGCAGTCTAGCTTCCTTGCCCCATTCAGCTACCTTGTCAACCTCTTTTTGTAGTAGGACGGCTACTTCATCTTTATTCCTTCCGTTACACGCGAACGCCAGATCATCTGCGTAGGCTCTGACGTGCGTAGATTCTTCAAATCCATCTAGGAGGCTGTTTATGTAGACCGTGAAGAGGGTTGGAGACAGGATGGTCCCTTGTGGAAGGCCTTCTTTAAACACTCTGCTCCTACCTGTCGTTGAGTTAAGACGGACTCTCGCGGTGCGGTTCACGAACCATTTCGACAACCATTCAACAAAACGTAGGGGAACACCAAGCCTCAGCATGCTCTGCAGTGGTCTGGTTCTCCAGACACGATCGTACGCCCTGCTAAAGTCGAAAAAGGTGGCTAGCGTGCGTTTGCGCTGCGACGATTGGAACCCATCCGAGATGAATTGGGAGAGTCGGAAGCATTGATCGGTTGTACTGCGTCCTTTCCTGAAACCCGCCTGCCAGGGACTGAGAATCGAATGCTCCTCGAGCCACCATGACAGACGGGTAGCCATCAGTCTTTCAAGTCGTTTTCCTATTGTTGAGGTCAGTAATATTGGGCAGTAGCTCCCTACTTCTGCTGGATCTTGGCCTTTTTTGTGGAAAGGTATGATTGTCGCCGTCCGCCAAGACTGAGGGCACCAAATTTTCGCCCAACTATGGTTTAAAATTTGCAAAAGTTCAATTAGAATAGATTTGGTTAGATGTTTGAGAAGGTCTGGCGCTATTTCATCTGGACCTGCTGTTTTACGTGCTTTGATCTTTTTAATTGCAGCGTTGAGTTCATCCAGGGTGAAATCGGCTTCTATCCTTTGCCTGGGGGCAAGGAGCAGGTCTTTCATTTCTCTTTTCAATAGTCTTCCTGTCCTTCTTGATTCTTTGTCGCTCTTTCTTCCACTTATAGTGGCATACTCTCGTACAAAAGCTGCATCCTTCCCCCGGTCGCTGGCGTAGACAGTACCTTGTTGTTACTATTGGGTCACCGTTGTTTCCGACGGTTGATTCAATCATAAGAATATCTGCTACTAGAATTAATGTGGATGAGTATTACACAGACCGCACACACATGCACACTTAACGTAGTTCTCAGGGAGATTCAGTGTAACACAAGATGTGACGAAGCTAAACCCTTGAATTGCAGGTATAAATCCTTTTATTTCACGTTATTTCAATCCATTCAGCAGATAAAAAATGTCTTGTTGGCGGACACAATCCACCTATGGGTCTGGAAATGGAAGCCATCACCTTACGACCGTGAGCCCACCATATTAACCAGTACACCACGTATATTCACCATCAACTAACACCAACATTACTTCTCTCTAAAGATAGTGAGTCATGAAAAGCTGAATTATTTTGTTTTTATTTAGTTTTTAGAATAAGAAACCTAATTTACTTCCTTGTTACACTGATTAAATACTAAAGCAGAGAAGTCAAATAGCTTAACAATACATCTCTGGATGATACGTGTGTGTATGTATGTGTATGTGTATATATATATATATATATATATATATATATATATATATATATATGTGTGTGTGTGTGTGTGTGTGTGTGTGTGTGTGTGTATATTCACACAAATATACATACATATACATATATATGTGTGTGTGTGTATGTATGTATATATGTGTATGTATGTATATATATGTATGTATGTATGTATATGTATGTCAGGTCACCAGTTGGTGGTACTGGTAACATGTATCCCAGTACAACCTGTCTCATGGTTGGGTCGTTGGCGACTAATCTGGCAACCCCACCAAGGTTTCTTGGTGAGGAGGGTGACTTTGGACATCCTGCAGGACTAAAAACAAAACCTGTCAAAGGGCAAAGGAGCTCTTAAGAGTCAATGGCCATCCAAAATCACCGGGAGAGATGACCCCTTAGCCTTTGTCAAGGCAGAATTCTAGGAGAAGGAAAACTCTGATATAACACCTGCAACCCTGATGGTATTCAATGATGTTGACTTGTTCTTCTTTTTGGTAAATATCATCTTGGTTAAGAGAGTGGGACTGGCTTTGTGCAGTGCCTTTGCTCACTATAAAAACTTCACGGCACAGGCATTGCTTTATATCTGGAGATCTCTCTACACTTGTCGTCACAGGGTACCATGGGCCCAGCACTATGTGTCAATAATTGTCACAAGTGTAGTGTTTGTACCAGAGTTTTCAAGTCGCTGGGTGGACTAAAAAGTCACACTCGTTCAGTGCATCGGTAGGCGTTCTCCTACATGGATATAAAGTAGTGGCCGTACTCGAAAACGAGTTGGCAGACACCATATATATGAATGCATATATATGTGTATGTATATATATATATGTGTATATATATATATATATATATATATATATATGTATGTGTGTGTATATTCACACAAATATACACATATATATATATATATGTGTGTGTGTGTATTCACACAAATATACATACATACATACAAAATATTTGGATGCTATCCCACAAACGCTTATCATAATAAAAAAAATAGATAAAAAAACCTTCTGGTTAATATAAAGAAGCGTCTGTTTATTCAGAGAAGATCGGAGTAATAACTAAAGAACACGTGATGGCAAGAGGGGAGATAACTATAAGCTAACGTAGGTCACGGAATTATCAAGGTAAATTACAGTGGATGCTTGACTTGACTGATGACCTGTACTAGTTCTACAAATAAAAGCCAGAGAAGATGAATCTATTAAATAACCTGGGAAGTCCCCCACCACCAACTATATACATTTCAATAAGTGTATATATAGTACATATACATAGTACAGTATATATAGTACAGTATACATAGTACAGTATATATAGTACAGTATATAGTACAGTATACATAATACAGTATACATAGCACAGTATACATAGTACAGTATATATAGTACAGTGGACTCTATGAGAGGAGGTTATTTAAGCTTACACAAAAGAAATAAACTATAAG
>CAXHJY010001598.1:0-7500 GCA_964016885.1 Eledone cirrhosa | reverse complement strand
AATCAAACGACTTTAAGAAAATAGGTTACCTAAATACTGTCAGACTTCTAAATGGCATCCTTTACAAGATAGCATTAACTTTTCGAAATAACTATAAAAAATACACAATTCTTAACTATTTTCGTTTCATAAGCCGTTTTATTTGTAAAAGAGCCAATTATCTAAAATCCCACTTTTATTACCTCTACTGTAAACATTTCTCATGAAAACCATTTAAAGTATTTTATTTTTTGTTGTATTTTTATCACACTTCATAATATAGAAATGTTAAGGTATCAATTTGTTGAGTCACGTAATGACTCTATCAAATCAATTTATCGGTTTATTAGAAAACATATAACATAGGATAAAATAATATGATATCGATAATAACAAAAAACTAACTATTTTGATCATCAAAAAGAGATAGTAGACATTTATTGTACATAACTTTACTGTTGGATTAATTAGATTACACAATAGATGTTAGGATGAGATAGGTGAGATACGTTGGTTTACATTTTCTGTTGAATAGTAAAACTGTGAATGATATGATATTGGAATATCATGAACGTTTGGATGATATTGAAAATATTTTGAGAACATTTTGCTTACAGTTCCACTAAGCTTTGAATAATCTAACTTTTGTGGTGTTATGGTGAGATCATGTGAGTGAAAGAGTACTCAAACACTCCTTCCAGCGGGTCCTGTCCGAAGCAAGCGTCTCAGTTGGAAACGGTTGCTTCTGACAGGACCCGCTGGAAGGGTGTTTGATGACTCTGCCACCACGACCCTCTCAGGAATAAATGGGCGAAGAAAAAGATGATGAGGATGAAAATTTGGATAATATTGTTGAAAATATAAAGAACATTTTGCTACAGTGAGATTAATTCCATTGTAGCTTTGAATAATCGAACTTTTGTGGTGCTGTGGTGAGATCGAGTGAGTGAAAGTGGGGTGAGGAGAGGAAATGAGGGACGTCCAATCAAGTATCCTCCACCTCCATCTAACTTACCCTCCACCTCTGGGTCCCGGCTGACAGGATGGAGAATACATTGCCCCGGAGCACGGCGAGGCAGTCGTGCCGGAACTGGCGCGGCTCGTACCTATGGATAGCTAACTCCGCTCCAATAGCTGTGGGTGAGCAGAGATGTGGTCCGGAGGCCAGCAACGCCGAAGTCTCCATTGCTAGAAGCTCTACCACAAAACTATTAGTGAGCGAACGATACTTGGACAGTTTGCCCTCTTCGACATTGCGGGCAGCAGAGTCTGGGTTGATAGCCGAACGCACCAGGTTGCTAATAGAGAAGTTGCTTTGTATGAGAATTTGATAACTCAATTTCTGAGATATATTCTAATTTATTTAATTCGTATTATTAATTTTATTTCTGAGCTGTTTACATAAGACATAGAGCAACAACTTGTCAAACTAATCATTTCTTACATATCTCTCTACTTAGAATAGCATGATTTAGTGTTTATTATATGTAACGCAGTATCGGTAGAGGGTTGGACGCCATGCTTTCTAGCATAGTTACGTCCCTTTACAGTCTGAGTTCAAATCCCGCCGAGGTTAACTTTGCCTTTCATCCTTAAGTGGTCGATAAAATAAAGTACCAGTAATACACTGGGTAATTGCTGGCCTTGTGCCAAAAGTAGAAACAATTATATGTAATAGGCATAATTGGCATAAATAATATATTTCAAGTGTTTACACGCAGAGGCGGCGAATTGGCGGAGTTGTTAGAATGTCAGATAGAATGATTTGCAGCCTTCGTTCTTGTTCTTAGCGAGTTGACTTCAAAACCCACCTAAGTCAAAATTATCTGTTAACCTTTCGAGGTCGATAAAAAAAAAATCATCCAGTAATGAGGTCGATTCTTCCTCTAAACTTCTCTCTTTTTTTTTATTTTCTTCTTCTCTGGAAGTAATCGGCTGTGTTAAGACCCGGAGACGGATGAGCTCTGACAGGAGTAAAATGTCCAAGATGTGCTCCGTCCCTACTTACATACAAAGAAAGAGAGAGAGACACACACACACACACACACACACACACACACACACACACACACACACACACACACACACAGATCTAATCTACTTCAATTGTTGTATCTTGGCATCATGTTCTTACTTGGTGATTGTTATTTCTGAACTAGTATCGCGTATTTGTTAAATAACATAATTATGTAAAGTTTTCATATACATTTGTATGAGGATCGGTAGATTGTCAGTGAACATGTGAATGTCAGAATCAATAGAGTGTCGGCCAAACACCCTTCTAGTGTTTTGTTGCATCTCTTCACCTTCTGAATTCAAATGTGGCTGGGATTCTATTTTACTATCAGGTTCTATTTGTTAATAAGAGGAACTACAAATGGATTAGTACATCCTATTCAATAGATCGTTCTCTTCATCCAGATGGATGTGGATCTCTACCTTTGTTCCACTATATGCAATATACAGTATTATTTTATTTCAAACTAGTGTAATAACCTCACCAAATATGAGATTACTTGATTTATTTATTCGGAGCTGAAATTCGCCGGATCAGTTTGATCAGCCGGATCACGACCCTCTCAGGAAAAAGTGGGCAAAGAAGAACAACAGCAATAAAGAAGCTGCTGTTTACACGTTTCACAGGAAATGCAACTCAAGATATTTTTCACCACCAGAATCTTAACTATAATAGAAGAAGAGGAAGGAGAAGAAGAAGGAGAGGAAGAGGGGCAGAAATTATTTTTTGTGATTTATTGAAATATGATTTGATAATCTTTTTAAATAATTCGTATGATCCGATAGCTTTAGATATATCTGTCTCATTAAGTTGGTACTTGGTGTATAACTTAACAAAGGGACTTAAAATTATGATGGAAGGTTTTTAAATAAATATAAACACCTGGAAATAAACAGTTTTGAATCACTGGCCATAAAAAATATTGCAGCTGTCCACTATCTTAAAACAGTATTTTACCTTATTATAAAATAGAAGTAAATTTATTCGATATGTCATCGTCATAAATGAAACTTAATGATTAGTCTCCTTCGTGGTTCCAGCGGACAGGATGGGAAAGGTATTGCCCCGGAGGAAGGTGACGGAGAAGCGTTGGAACAACCGCGGTCTATGTTGTAACCCACTCAATACTAATTCAACACTTCAGTTTATTGTCTGTATATGATTTAAAACGGAAACATTCAGTCAATAACACAGAATCTCTGAAACTAATAAACTTTCATACAAAGACACTGAGGCATCGGTATTGAATATGATCATGTGGAACAGCGACACGTCAAGAGGGAAGAAAAACAAACATATTTGCTTCGTTCACAAAATATGATACAATTAAATACCCAAAACTATACTACTGTAAAACTATTACATAATACCAACAGTGACGACATTCTTCTTTACACACATATATTAATACATGCATGTATACATATATATACATATATATACATATATATACATATATATACATACGTATATGTATATGACATATATATATATTTATGTATATATATATATATATATATATATATATATATATTTATATATATATATATATATTAATATATATATATATATATATATAAGTATTGAAGTTTCCGTTGAAAATTGAAAAAGTCATAGGAGTGAAGAGTGCTCTATGTAAGTACCAGAGCTAAATTTAATGTATAATAAACAATACAATATAATTACCTCATTACCTTGCGTTTTCAACTCCAGATATATTCTGAATATATCTGGAGTTGAAAACGCAAGGTAATGAGGTAATTATATTGTATTGTTTATTATACATTATATATATATATATATATAATATATATATATATATATAGAATTCACATGAATCAAAGCTATGTTCAAAGCATTTATTCACTTACAATTGTTTCATCCAAACCTAGGCTTGGGGTCTTCGGAGCATTTTTCAATGTTTGTACACATAATTGACCTCCTTTCCAACGCAAGAGACATACAGATACATATATATATATATTGATGTACAGTGGAGTGACATATATTATACTATATTATTTCTGTATAGCAATTCAAAATCAAAATCAAAATTAAAATTAAAACAAAATTAAAACAAAATTAAAATACATTCGGCAGTCAACACAGATAATGCAAGAGGATAGTTTGTTAGTCAGATGTAGTAGTTAGTGTATGCGTTAGTTACACGTGGGGCATGCAAGTGTGTCTCATTTATATATGATTATTGTGTGGCAGGGTGTTACATGTAATACAAGCACTTTAAGCGGGTAAGTAAGAGTATTATGGTGGTTGTAGTGGTAAGGTCATTGAGCTATTTATCTTACTGGTAATAAGGTAGTATTAAATTACTGACCTTCACTGTTTAGGGTTTAAAATATACATAACTATAAAAAGTTTTAGTATATACATAACCATAAATAGTATCCTTAATATTATATATATATATATATATATATATATATATATATATATATGAAAAGTGTAAGTTTCTACACAAAACGAAGGTTATAGAGAAAATTGAGGTTGGTAATGGCACATGGAATATATAAGAGACAGAATACTTTTTGTGTAAAAACATACAATTTTATAAGGTAAGGAAAGAATAAAGGGTATAAAAAATGACCGGTTTCGATGGGTCTGCAAAAGCCATCTTTTCAAATGTTGATTAATATTAAGAAAAATTAATAATAATAAGAGTTAAAATTTGAGATTTGAAAATTCAAGTATACAATTCAGTGTGGGATTTCATAGTAGTTTCATCTTGGTAGCAGCAAGCTGACTGCCTGTGTGTCCCCTTCTGGCAGCGAATGAGGAATTATTTGTGGGGAGTGGCTCTTTTTAAGGTCAGATTCAGCAATGGCCAGATGGCCAGCTGCTGGTCAGTTAGGGGGTGGAAGCAATATACATACATATATCTCCATGTGGTCGGTAGGAGAAGGGAGAGTGATAGAAAGGGAGGGATTTAGTGCACTTACACCTATATATACACATACCCTCATTCACACACACATACATATACATATACATACATATATATATATATATTATATATATATATATATATATATATATATACACACATACATACACACACACACATACATATACATACACATATACACACACACACACAATATATATACATATGTTGTGGTAATGGTGATAATGATAATAAAATGGACATTATTTTTTATCCTATATTTTGTATACCCGCTTGTCAGAACAGCAGTAACAACGTCTCTGTCACTGTTCTCTGAGGCAGTGTATTCTCCAGGACCAGGAGACGGAGGATAAGTTAGTTGGAGTTGGAGGATACTCGTTTGGACGTAACATATTTGCATATACTTCGTATGAAAATTGATAGCTTTTTCGTGATTTCATAGAAGACCTGTCAACTTTCCCCGTCCGATGGGGAGATCTTTCACCCACTTTGGGGTGGGTGAGAGATGTCTTCTCTTGTTAAACGGGGTATAGCTTTCATTATGTAAAATCTCCCCATTTTGCCTCATTTCTTCTTGTTTTGGGGCACTTTTTGGGGGCAATTCTACATAATAAATTGGGAGTATTTTATGCTGGAATGTTTATAATCTGTAACATTGCCTTGTAGTAACTCCTTGTCAGTTATTGTGGAAGCTGAATTAATTGTAAATATTAGAAAGAAACAAAACTATAATATGTGTTGTGAGTACAAGAGACTATAAGGAGTATATGATGGGAAAATGACGTAAAATACAGTCTTCGGTGTGTTTCGTTTAACACAGTTGTATATTTAAAGAACCTTTGGAATACTTTGTAGCTTTCACTGGGATCTGCAGCGAATAAATCGATAAAGTTAAATTATAAACCATTAATTATACCTTAGAGATTAAATTACAGACAGGACTATAATTTAAGTTTCATATTAAGGAAATGATATGTCGAATGACGGATGAGATGTACAAGTAAACAAATTAATTCGAGTCCCAAGTTGGATCATTTTTTTTTATCACTGAAAAAACACAGAAAACAATGATAATAGAAAAACATCGTTAAATTATACCTTTTAAATAAAACAAATAATAGTTATTATCAAAATTAGACCAGGCTGATATGCTATATGTTTTATACAGTTCAATATACATTATCAATATTTATTAACTCTTATCCTACCAGGACAAGAGCTCTCTATTTATTTCTCGTTCGAATGTGGTAGAAATATAAACATATATAGTTGTAGCTTCTGTTGTTAAAACTCGTATCGTGAATAATTATTTCTACTTTAGGCACAAGGCCAGCAATTTGAAGGGAAGGGGAAAGTCGATTAAATCAAACCCAATGCATTACTGGTGCTTTATTTTATCGACCCACAAGGATGAAAGTCAAAGCTAACCTCGCAAGGATTTGAATTCAGATTTGAACTCAGAACTTAAATGGCCGTAACTCTATGCTGTAAAGCATGGTATCCGACGCTCTACCGATTCTGCCAATCCATCGTCCTGAATAAAACTAATAATTCTATTTTTTTTTTAAATTAATAAAGTAAATATAAAAAACACCAGAAATATATATTTGAGTCTAACCAAAACGTTACCTCGATACTATAGCATAATTAGATATATTGATTTCTTCTGTCAAGACACTTGACTAAATGTTCGTTGGCAAGACAATATATCCAGTATAATTGATATATTACAGACAATGAAAGGTATAAAAGGTAGAGTCCATGTGTGGCACATTAAACTTGGTTATATAATAACGATAATCATGTGGTCGAGCATTTCTTTAGTCTATCGTTATTTCCAGTCTATCGTTATGTTCACTTGAACGTTATTAAATCTCTATCTATTTTTATTTTTCGGTTAGAAAAATAATTGACTCACTTGACCAGGTGGTTTAACACATCTCACCCGCAAATAATTAGAATTGTGTGAGAGAAAAGAATAACTTTTATTTTATATTCTGATGTTTAAATATTTAGTGTGGAACTCAGAGAAGGAATTAAATAATATTATAGCTAACATTACGTAAAAGGAAAAAGTGAAAGATCCAGTTTTTCTCCATGAGATTGTTTCCTGTAATAATATAGACTATGGATAATATATCATACTTGGCCGTATTCAGCTCTTTTCTATTAACGACACTCCATACAAATACTTCTTCTGTGTTCACTTATTTCTAGGAGGGTCGTGGGGAAGAGTCCACAAATATCCCCTTCCAGTGGGTCCTGTCAGAAACAACCGTCTCCTACTGAGCCAGCTGGATACCTAAGCGGGACCAGCCAAACTCATGGATGTTATGCAAACATCTTTCTCGGGATCTACCCTAGTTCTTCTGCCGCTTGGTTTTGTCTGTAAAATCTGTCCAGCGATTCTTTCCTGAGACATTCTAACTACATGCCCATAGTATCGGAGCTGTGATCTCTCAATTCGGAGAAGTAGTGGATCTACCTGGAGTGACTCTCTGATCTCCTAGCTACGGAAGAACCCCATTTCGACTGCTTGTATTCGCGATCGTATTCTTTCGGTTACTACCCAAGATTCATG
>CAXHJY010001597.1:7500-12500 GCA_964016885.1 Eledone cirrhosa | reverse complement strand
CATATACATATTTTTTCAAAAATTGCAAAGAATATATTAACTAGGTATACATCCAAAACACATCCCATTCTATGATTACATGACACTCTGCAATCCGTCTGTATTAGGATACTAATTTTAAGCCAATTAAATTAAATTTTTAGGTTGACTAAATTTAAAACCAAATTATAAATATATTTCTAAAATGTATATTAATTAGGTCTATAATACTAAAAATTATTTCTCTGTCATTGAATACACGATATTTTGTTATATTTTATCTGTAAAGGAATTTTAATAAAGGGTTAAATAAATTAAAATTAATCTATAAATTAAATTACTAAGTATATATTAGTAATATTTAAAGGTTTTTCACAATTTATGATTACACAATATTTTATATTCTCATCTGTAGTAGAATTTTAATTAAATTAAATTTATAGGTTAACTAACATTTAAATTAAATTATATATTAATTTCTAAAATAATGTTATTAATTAGGTTTATAATATTTAAATGTTTTTTTTAGTTTATGATTACACGATATAATTAATTCCTGTCGTTTATTTAATAGGATATCCTTAGATTTCATTATTTCAAATAGTTCTTGGGAACATAATCCACATTCATTTCTATTATTTTGATAAGGGGTGGCTCTTTTGAGCACACTCCAGGTCAAATCATATTCTATATTCTTATTTTTATAACTATTGATTTTTTCTGCTAGAGATGTTGTATTAGCCAGTGCGGCATTTTTAAAACTATGCTTGTGGGTATTAAACCTTGTCTTAAAATTGTTAGAAGTAGCTCCTATATATGAGCAAATAGAATCTTTAGTTTTAACATTACATTTATAGACTGTTGTTAACAAGACAATTCCCTTTTAATGGGCAGTTTGCTTTGTTTCTACAGTTACAACCTTTCGTTAATTCTGTATTTGAGGAGATATTATGGTTAGTTTGATGTATTGGTGGTATACTTATGGTTTTCTTACATTTATATGCATTATAGGCACTTATATTTTGTTATGTTATTTGTTGTTGAGTATGAGAATTTAACTGTAGACCTATTTAAGATTTGATGGTATTTGTGGTTTGGCGGGAAGTTTTTCTCTAGGATATAAAAAATTTTTTTAGCAATATTATCCTTAATTTGTAAATTAAATGGAGCATTATACCAAGTAACCCGTCTATTTCGGTTTCTATGTTGTTTATTATTTTTATTATTTTTATAGGTTGTATCGTGATGTTTACTAGGAGGATTAATGTTAATGATCTCACCACAACCATTTTTAGTTATATTTGTAGATTTAGGTGTTTTATCTTTTTTATTAGGAGTTTTATTATTAATATTTATTAGAGTTGTAAGATGAGTAGTTTTTTGAGAGTTACTATATTTTATATTAGAAGATTTGGTATTTTGGGGTATAGTGTGGGTGGCATTTAGGTGTGTACTTTTCATTTGGTGTTTGTTGGTAATATTAGGTTGTATGTTTTTAGTATTTTTAGTAGAAGGTATATATTCTAATCTATTTTTGTGGCCACTTCTATCTAGAGCTTCGTTATAGAAGGTCGCATTATTTATCAAATACATCTTGGTTAGAAGAAAGGTTAGAAATTCTAAGTGATATATTATACGCAAGGTTTTTAAGGATAGATTTAGGGTGATTAGATTGTGAGTGTATGTAATGTAAGTTTTGGTTTGGTTTATGGTAAGGTTGGTAGATACCCGTAGCTAAATCTAAAGTTATATCTAGGAAATTTACTACTTTACTTGTTTTTTCAAAAGTAATATGAAGATTATAATAGTCTTTAAGGAAAGTTCTAATATGTTTTTTGTTTTTTTCTATTTCTGAAAGGCTAAGGTTGTTAGAAAGAAGAAGACAGTCATCACGATATAAACCACCTTTAAGGTGGGGAAAGGAGGCATTTATGTTGAAAAGGAGAAAGAGGCCCACAAGATCAGTAATTTGGGCGGAATCGCTTGAACCCATAGTAATATCAAATAGATTACTATATGTGTTTCTGGTCCAGTATTCATTCTGAAATTCAATAAGTGTTAGTCTAGCATGTGTAATAATATTAATGTCATCCAAAGTTAAGTTAGATCTATTTTTAGCAAATATCAATGCTTTGTTCAGGAGTATAGGTGATATAGAAGAATAGTAATTATCATCATCATCATCATCATCATCACCGTTTTACGTCCGTTCTTCCACGCTAGCATGGGTTAGACGGGTTGTCCTGTTGTGGGCAGTGTCTGGTCGGCTGACCATGCCTTGCTCATACAGGAACTGATCTGGCTTGATTTCTACAGCTGGATGCCCTTCCTAACACCAACCTCATTTACAGTGAGTGCTGGGTGCTTTTTCGTGGCGCCTACACGTCCACTTTACAGTGTGGGCTGGGTGCTTTTTTGCCGTGGCACCTCCACGACCACCTTGCGGTGGGGGGGGGGGGGGCATATTGTTTATATGCTTCAGCATGTACCCATGGGAGGTCGGGTACCCTGTATTACTGCGTGACGCCAGAAGTCACGGTCGTGTGTCATTGACTTTGAGAGGTGTAGTTGGGTAAGGTCGGCTTTTATCACCTCATCCCAAGTCATCTTGGGTCTCCCCACTCCGCGGTTTCCATCAACTTCTAGTGCTCTGCACCTTTTTATGCAGCTGTCATCCTTCATACGCATCACATGTCCATACCAGCGTAACCGCCTCTCCTGCACGCAGCATTTGATTCCTCTTATGCTCAGTCTCTCTCTCAATTCATTTATGCTTTGTCGTTCACGTATATTACTGTTACACATCCATCGGAGCATGCAGGCTTCGTTTCTCTCTAATCTACGTAAGTCTTCCACCTTCAGCGCCCAGGTCTCACTACCATGCAACATCGCTGTTCGGATACACGCATCATACAGTCTGCCTTTCATTCTGAGGGAGAAGCCTTTTGCAGCTAGCAGTGGTAGTAGTTCCCTAAACTTCTTCCATCCCGTTCTTACCCTAGTTATTGTACTTTCTGAGCACCCACCTCCGTTGCTAATTCGGTCACCTAGGTAGCAGAAGCTGTCTACTGTTTCTACAGGGCCCTCCCAGAGATTGGTGGTACTTGTTTCCTGTGGCTGTTTGCTTGCTGTTTCAGCACAGCTGCTGCATGTGAATCCTACATTCTTAATTAAGCTTCCTGAGATCCCGCTACATCTCTTGTGTACCCATTGTTTGCATTTGGGGCAAAGAATGGAGTTCCTACCTACACCTTTCCTACATACTGAGCAAGGCCATTTCCCTGAGGGGATCTGGGTTCTGTTTTCTCGTCTACTTATAAGGACCTTAGTCTTTGTCATGTTGACTTTGAGGCCCTTTCTCTCTAGTCCCTGCTTCCAGGTTTGGAATTTATTCTCTAGTTCTACCATAGATTCAGCTATGAGTGCGAGGTCATCAGCATACAGGAGTTCCCATGGGCATCCGGTCTTAAACTCCTCCGTTATTGCCTGCAGGACTATGATGAACAGGAGAGGGCTAAGAACAGAGCCCTGGTGGACCCCAACCTGTACGCTAAATTCCTCGCTATACTCATTGCCAATCCTAACTTTGCTGACTGCTCCCCTATACATGGCTTGTACCGCTTTCACAAGCCATTCATCTACTCCTAGTTTTCTAAGAGCCCACCAGATTACTGCACGTGGAACTCTGTCAAAGGCTTTCTCAAGGTCGACAAATGCCAAGTAGAGTGGCTTACTTTTAGCTAGGTACTTTTCCTGTAATTGCCTCACAAGGAAGAGCGCATCAGTGGTGCCTTTCCCTGGAACAAACCCAAATTGCATCTCGTCTATATTCACCCGGTCCCTAATCAGCTGTGCTATAACTCTTTCTGTTACTTTCATGACCTGGTCCATCAACTTTATACCTCTATAGTTTCCTCTATCTAGTGCATCGCCTTTACCTTTGTAGCAGTTGACAATGATGCTACTGCACCAATCTTTTGGTATGGCCCCCTCTAGTATTACCTGGTTAACGATACGTGTGGTTATAGTGTGACCTACAGACCCAGATGCCTTCAGCATCTCGGCAGCTATACCCGATGGACCGGTTGCCTTCCCTATCTTCATATCTCTGATTGCCTTACTTACTACGCTGCCGCTGACTTGTACTGCTGGTCCCTCTATAGGGTCTACGTGGGGTAGGGTCTCTTCTTCCCATGCATTCTCCTCATTTAGTAATCTATCATAATGACTCTTCCATGCATCTTTCTTCTCAGCACTTGTGAGGGCAAGCTCACCTTTATCATTCCGGATACACTTCTCTCCAATGACATCACAACTATCTCTGACACACTGCCTCGCAATCTTGAATACCTCCTGTTTCTGGTCCTCACGTTGTAAAACATGCTTGAATTTTCTATCCTCTGCTTCCCTCCTAGCTAAGTATACTTGTCGCCTAGCTTCCCTCTTGGTCTCTATGTAATGTACCCTGCTCCCCCCGTTCTTCCATTCTTTCCATGCCTGTCTCTTGGCCTTGACTGCTTCATCTACCTTATTGTTCCACCACCAAGTCACTCTCCTCCTGCTTGAGGTCTTACTCCAGCCACAAACCTCATCCGTCGCCTCTAGTAAGTTATTTTTTAGGAACTCCCAGTTCTCTTCTACGTTAAATGTCTCTATCTGTTCTTCTTTACTGTCGTAGGCGTTGAGTAAAATATCTTTAAATCTGTTACTGGTTGAGGGGACTTTCAGCTTCCAGATCTTTCTTCTCCAGGTTGGCCTCTGTTTCAGGGCTCGTCTAGTTCTGACCGTGAGGTCGCTGACAACTAAGCTATGTTGGGATGTACATTCCTCACTAGGGAAGGCTTTTGTGTTTACGACCGTCCATCTGTCACGTCCTCTGATGAGGATAAAATCTAACTGACTAGAGTGCTCCCCTGATCTATAGGTGATCAGGTGGTTGTCGGGTTTTTTAAAGTTTGTGTTACATATCGACATGTCATTGGCGTCGCAGAATTCTAGAAGTCTGAATCCTTCCTCATTCC
>CAXHJY010001595.1:62500-67500 GCA_964016885.1 Eledone cirrhosa | reverse complement strand
TGAAAGGTGTTAGGTATTAGTCTCACGCTTGAGAGTGGGGCGTGTGGACCTATATATATATATACAGCCACATATAATTATATATATATATATATATATATATATATGACTTGGCAAGCTATTTGGGAGACCGGTTTAACCGCTTTACTTCCCTCCGAAGAAGAGATATTATCTCGAAAATTAAGGACGTTTAAATAAATCTAAGGTAAAAGACTAATTGTCAACAATATCTTTTGCATTTGCATTCTTTATTCTATGTCCATACCTGCATTGTTTTGGCTTTATTATACATATACAAACGTTTATATATATATATATATATATTTATATATATATATATATATATCATAGAATGAGTTAGAAACTCAAAATAGTGTTTCTACAATTAAATAGCTCAAAGAAGGGAAACTTTCCGAGCAAGTTGTCGCCTGCATCTTTCATTCATCTGTTCAGCCAACAGGAAAAGAAGTAAGTTTGATTCCATGTCAGTGAAATAATTGTACAATGACACACGCACACACAAACACACACACACACACACAGACACAGACACACATACACACAGAGACACTCGTACACATGCACACAAACTTAGACATATATACAAACACATGCAATCACACCCATGCACATATACCTATATACACACACACACACATGCAATCACACACATACACATATGCGCATACACATACACATATATGCATACACACATACACATATAGGCATACACACAAACACATGCAATCACACACATACACATATGCGCATACACACACACACATGCAATCACACACATACACATATGTGCATACACGCACACACACATGCAATCACACACATACACATATGCGCATACACACACATGCAATCATACACATACACATATGCGCATACACACATACACATGCAATCACACACATACACATATGCGCATACACTTACACATATATGCATACACACATACACATATGCGCATACACATACACATATAAGCATACACATACACGCATACACATATACGCATACACATATACGCATACAATCACACACATACACATATGTGCATACACACAAACACACATACACATATACACATACACACATACACATGCAATCACACCCAGACACACATACACACATGCAATCACACACATACACATGCAAACAAACACATGCAATCACACACATATACACAAACACATGCAATCACACACATACACATACTCAGACACACACGCACAAACACTCGCATACACACACACACACACACATTTTGTTTTGCCTTAATATGAAGGAATATTAAAACTCTACTTCGGGTATTGAGTAATCTTTTCTCTCAGCCATCAACCACATACGGATATATATATATATATATATATATATACACATATATATATATATATATACATACATATATATATATATATATATATATATATATATATATATATATATATATATATATATATATATATATATATATACACATATATATATATATATATGTGTGTGTATATGTATCATCATCATTTTATGTCCACTTTTCCGTGCCTGCAAGGTTGGGACGATGTATATATACATATATGTATATATATATATATGTATATATATATATATATATATATATATATATATGTATATATATATGTTGATTTATATATATATGTATATATATATGTTGATTTAAAACTGCACTATCCACAAGTGTTATTTATCTTTCTTATCATGTTCTCCTGTTTAATCTGATGAAAACACAAATATTATTGCATGATGATGTTTGTTTTTGAAATGCGCATAATAAAATACATGGAACTCCTTTAACCATCTTTTGATCTTATATTATGTATATATATATATATATTTGTGTATAACTCGCAACATAAGTTTAGCGTTCCAATCTTCGGTTCACACATTAGACCATACAGACACCCACTATAGATTCTTTGGCTAGCATTCTTTTCACGGCATTTTCTAACATGAATGTATTTTGACCCTTACACTACACTTTTTCTCCCTTTCTTTCTTTCTTCCCCATCTTCTTTGACGGAGTGGTGGTAGTACATGATAGACCTGCGCCCCCTTACCAGATGTTCACTGGTAGTTTTTCGGTTGCCAACACTTTGAGGGCGGCTGGCTGTGAAGCTAGTTGGTCAGCCGCCCTCTCTGCCTCTGGTTTCTCGGACCCATTGTTTTTCGGACACATGGCTTTTTACATATTCCTTTGTTATATACCTGATGATGTCACCGGATTCATATGGAACCCGGTCATTGAAATGATCATAGTATAATAAACCTTTCAAGGATTTACACCAGTCCAGCCTCCTGTTACTTCATTTATATATGTGTATATATATATATATATATATAGATAGATATATATATGTAGGAGGTGAGTTTTATTGTAGCACATAAAGCAATGCAAATATCGGATAAGTAGCACTCTACAGTTTATAGGACTGGAGTATAAATAATTGTTTCTACTTTAGGCACAAGGCCAGCAATTACCCAGTGCATTACTGGTACTTTATTTTATCGACCCCGTAAGGATGAAAGGCAAAGTCAACCTCGGCGGGATTTGAACTCAGATCGTAAAGGGACATAGCTATGCTGGAAAGCCTAGCGTCCGACCCTCTACCGATACTGCCAATCCATCGCCCTGGAGTATAAATAATATAAGATCAAAAGATGGTTAAAAGAGTTCCAAGTATTTTATTGAAGTTTTAAATCAACATATCAATATGTTGATTTAAAACTTCACTGCTCACAAGTGTTTTTTAAGCTTCATATCATGCATCCCTATTTTATCTGATGTGAACGCAAATATCATCCCATGATGATATTTGTTTTTGAAATGCGCATAATAAAATACTTGGAACTCTTTTAACCATCTTTTGATCTTATAATATATATATGGAGGCACATGGCTTAGTGGTTAGAGCATTGGGCTTGCAATCAAAAGGTTGTGAGTTCAATTCTCAGACTGGGTGATGTGATGTTTCCTTGAGCAAGACACTTTATTTCACAATGCCCCAGTTTTCTCAGCTGTAGAAATGAGATGATAGGGACTGGGGTCCCTCTCATTCCACTGCAAAGTGGTCGTGGAGGTGCGACGGCAAAAAAGCACCCAGCACTCACTGTAAATGAGGTTGGTGTTAGGAAGGGCATCCAGCTGTAGAAATCAAGCCAGAATCAGTTCCCGTCCCACCCTTGCAAGCAGGGAAAAGTGGACGTAAAAATGATGATGATGATGATGATGATGATGGTATATATATATATATATATATATATATACATATACATATATATATATACACACTGAGTTATTTGGTTTGTTGATTATTCAACATATTTAATTTACAACAGATTAGAAGCACTCAACGGGATTTATCCGGAGTATCCTCAATATCAATAATATTAATAAATGGAAAATATGGTTTTATAAAGATATTTTCCATTTATTGATATTATATATATATATATATATATATATATATATATATATCATCATCATCAACGTTTAACGTCCGTGTTCCACGCTTGATATATACATATATATATATATATAGAGAGAGAGAGAGAGAAGTATCCATAAGATAGATATTTCATCTGATGAGTGAACTGGACGTTTCTGTAAAGATCATCTAGTTTCCTGAAACCTTTGGTAATGGAATAATTATATTGTGTTGTTTATTATGTAATTAAATTATATATATATATATATATATATATATATATAATATTAATAAATGGAAAATATCTTTATAAAACCATATTTTCCATTTATTAATATTATTGATATTGAGGATACTCCGGATAAATTTCGTTGAGTGCTTCTAATCTGTTGTAAATTAAATATGTTGAATAATCAACAAACCAAATAACTCACTGTGTATATATATATATATATGAAAAAATCCTGGTTTGTTTATTGAATTTGGATTTTGTTAATTGAATTTGGATTTTTTCATTCTGAGGATTGAAAGCAAAACCTTTTGCTTTTAAGAAACCACCGGTAAATGGAATAATTGCCTTATGTTGTATATATATATATATAAAAACTACTCACAGTCCACGTAGTAATGTGGCCGTGAAGGTAACACGGTAAACAGTTCCCAGTTCCACACTGTAAATGTGGTTGGTGTTAGGAAGGGCATCCAGCCATAGAAAGCCTGCCAGATAGTCCTATACAAGCGAGACACAGTCACCCGACCAACCTTGCCTCAAGTGGCACAACTCCCATCTAACCCATGCTAGCGTGGAAGATGGACGTTAAATGATGATGATGATCATCATCATGATGATGATATATAATAGAAAAAAATGAGGAAGAAATGTAAATGAAACTTCCTTGTTTTTTCTATTATATACACCCTGTCTGTGCATAGAGTGCTTGATTTGATACCACACCAGTATTTCACCATATTACATACACTATATATATATATTGTGTTCAGAAGAGATTGTTTTGGTAAAAACAGGAGTAAACAGGAAAAAGCTCTCAACAATTGTAGTTTTTAGTTACAATGGAGATTTTTATAAATATATGTAACCTCAGCATCATATTTTGTTATTTTTATATATACTTATATATATATGTGTGTGAATGAAGTAATTCCGTCGGAAAGGTCCAGGAAAAAAGAGTGCTCTATGTAGGTTACAGAGCTTAATAGTTATGTAATAAACAACATAAAATAATTATTTCATTTACCAGTGGTTTCTTGAAAGCAAACAAATCTGCTTTCAGTCACCAGAGTGAAAAAATCCTGGTGTTATATATATATATATATATGATGTGTTGTTTCCTTGAGCAAGACACTTTATTTCACATTGCTCCAGTTTACTCAGCTGTAGAAATGAGATGATAGGGACTGGGCTCCCTATTATTCCACGACAAAGTGGTCGCGGAGGTGCCACGGCAAAAAAGCACCCAGCACTCAGTGTAAATGAGGTTGGTGTTAGGAAGGGCATCCAGCTGTAGAAATCAAGCCAGAATCAGT
>CAXHJY010001595.1:50000-60000 GCA_964016885.1 Eledone cirrhosa | reverse complement strand
CTTATAACTATAGGTTTGCCAACCTTATAACTATAGGTTTGCCGGCCTTATAACTATAGGTTGCCAACCTTATAACTATAGGTTTACCAACCTTATAACTATAGGTTGCCAACCTTATAACTATAGGTTTGCCAACCTTATAACTATAGGTTTACCAACCTTATAACTATAGGTTTGCCAACCTTATAACTATAGGTTGCCAACCTTATAACTATAGGTTGCCAACCTTATAACTATAGGTTTGCCAACCTTATAACTATAGGTTTGCCGACCTTATAACTATAGGTTGCCAACCTTATAACTATAGGTTTACCAACCTTATAACTATAGGTTTGCCAACCTTATAACTATAGGTTGCCAACCTTATAACTATAGGTTTACCAACCTTATAACTATAGGTTTGCCGACCTTATAACTATAGGTTGCCAACCTTATAACTATAGGTTTGCCAACCTTATAACTATAGGTTTGCCAACTTATAACTATAGGTTTGCCGACCTTATAACTATAGGTTTACCAACCTTATAACTATAGGTTTACCAACCTTATAACTATAGGTTTGGTGATACGAATCTCGCTTCGTTTCACCACTAATATGTGAAGTATGACAGGTCACAGGGTCCTCAGTCAGCAAATGCGAACACTGTTCACGACACTTCTAACCTCATGGATAGAGAGATAGCTAATACACACGCTGCCCAGAGTAGGGCGAAATCACGTGTTATTTGCATCAAATAACGCCTCTCATGGATTACACACATCTCACTGTGTAACACACTTCTCTTTGTGTAATATATTTATATATATATATATATATATATATATATATATATATATATATAATAAATGAACAGAGAGATAGTACAAATGATATTAGTATTAGTTTCACACTTGAGAGTGGGGGATATATATATATATATATATTCATATATATATATTCATATATATATATTCATATATATATATATGTAGGAGGTGAGTTTATTGCAGTACAATAAAGCAATGCAGATATCGGATAAGAAGCACTCTACAGTTTGTAGGACTGGAGTATACATAATATATAAGATCAAAAGATGGTTAAAAGAGTTCCATGTATTTTATTATGCGCATTTCATATGCTGATTTAAAACTGCACTATCCACAAGTGTTTTTTAACCTTCATATCATGTCTTCCTATTTTATCTGATGAAAACACAAATGTTATTGCATGATGATATTTGTTTTTGAAATGCGCATAATAAAATACATGGAACTCTTTTAACCATCTTTTGATCTTATATATATATATATATATATATATATATATATATATATATTCATATATATATTCATATATATCATCATCATCATCATTTTATGTCCACTCTTCCCCGCTTGCAACACCACCCCTTTCTCTGTAAACTTATGTTGGTACCACAACATCCAGTCCTAAATAAATGAGGTCGTGTAGGTGTCACGACAAAAAAACAACAAAAAAACACACAGTCCACGCTGTAATGTGGCCGTGTAGGTAACACGGTAAAAACCTCCCAGTCCTCACTGTAAACGTGGTAGGTGTTAGGAAGGGCATCCAGCCGTAGAAAACCCGCCAGACAGTCCTATACGAACGAGATGACCAATCTTGCCTCTATTGGGACAATTCCCATCTAATCCCATGCTAGCGTGGAAGATAGACGTTAAACGAAGATGATGATGATGATGATTATTATACATATATATTATTAGACACATATATATATATATATATGTTTATTTTTATTGTTATTTTTATTGTTGTTTTCATTTTTATTTTTATTTTTTCCACTAACTCCCCCCTTACTCACTCTCGGAGTTCCTCCTCCTCCTTCTCTTTTCCACCATTCTATGATGAAGGGCTTATGCCCGAAATGTTGCACCCACACCCACCACTCTCAATAAGCGTGAACCTAATACCTTTTGTAACTTGTACTCCTTTGTTGTTGTTTTTTACTTCCCCATATATATATATATATATATATATATATATATATATATATCATCATCATCATCATCACCGTTTTACGTCCGTTCTTCCACGCTAGCATGGGTTAGACGGGTTGTCCTGTTGTGGGCAGTGTCTGGTCGGCGGACCATGCCTTGCTCATACAGGAACTGATCTGGCTTGATTTCTACAGCTGGATGCCCTTCCTAACACCAACCTCATTTACAGTGAGTGCTGGGTGCTTTTTCGTGGCGCCTACACGTCCACTTTACAGTGTGGGCTGGGTGCTTTTTTGCCGTGGCACCTCCACGACCACCTTGCGGTGGGGGGGGGGGGGCATATTGTTTATATGCTTCAGCATGTACCCATGGGAGGTCGGGTACCCTGTATTACTGCGTGACGCCAGAAGTCACGGTCGTGTGTCATTGACTTTGAGAGGTGTAGTTGGGTAAGGTATATATATATAGTAAGTACAGTGAATTTTTTGGAATTTATTTATTATTTTTAAAGATATTTTCTGTGTTTACACTCCCTTGATTTTATATGTTCTGGCTTGTTAATTTATTAACCAGCCATTGAACCACACTGGCATATGGTCGGACTATACTTCTGTCCCTGTGTGTATTAATTACATGTAGGAACACATACTTTTATTATTATTCTCCCCAAGCGGTGGTGGATTGGCAGTCTCGGTAGAGAGTCAGACGCCATGCTTTCCAGCATAGTTACGTCCCTTTACGGTCTGAGTTCAAATCCCGCCGAGGTTAACTTTGTCTTTCATCCTTACAGGGTCGATAAAATAAAGTACCAGTAATGCACTGGGTAATTGCTGGCCTTGTGCCTAAAGTAGAAACAATTATTATTCTCCCCAATGGTAGATAAACCTTTGGTCGTTTGCATGGCTGCTATTTTTAGCAGCACAGGATTGACCTGTCCACCGTGCTTTTTTGTCTTTGCACACGGTACCATGACAAAACTGTTTCATCATTCATTTGCTCTCATTCTGAGGCAGTTTCGAATAGAGCCAGTTTGTAATTTTAACTCGGAAATTTTATATTCTCCGAGAGAGAAAATCCTTCTGACGACGATCTCTTTCTCAATGGAAATCTGCATGGATTATCTATTTGTTTGGGTCCTGAAACCGTGGTAAGGGCACATATAGTAAGTACAGTGAATTTTTTGGAATTTATTTATTATTTTTTAAGATATTTTCTGTGTTTACACTCCCTTGATTATATATATATATATATATATATTAAAATAACAGATTAAAGTTTAAGCAAAGAATCGCTGCTTTCACCCTTTGCGTGCAATTGTTCTCCCCGTTCCACTGTATTATATTTGTTGTTTCCATTCATTGCCAGAGAACGTCTCTATGAACCACCTAATAGAATATTAGTCTACGACTTCTTTTATACCATAAACGTGGTTCTGTGTTTGCGTGTAATTGTTTTTCACTGCTCCAATTAATGACGTATTATCTTCATTTTTTCCCATTCATTGCCAGGGAACGTTTCCACGAACCAAAGTATCGTCTTCCTGTCTTCCTCCGGTTGCAACGTTTTTTGAAATATTCACTTCTGCGTTCACAGATTGACTTTGTTAGTTTCAGAAGATCCCGTTAAGGGTGAAAGCAGCGATTCTTTGCTTAAACTTTAATCTGTTATTTTAATAAATATTTGCTTTACGGTTCTTATATATTTGATATATATTTATCCTTATCGAGCGCTCTTTGGATTTTAGTCTTCAAATTTATTATTATTACTATATATATATATATATATATATATATAAATATATATATATATATATATATATAAATATATATATATATATATATATATATATATATATAAATATATATATATATATATATATATATATATATATATATATATAAATATATATATATATATATATATATATATATATAAATATATATATATATATATATATATATATATATATATATATAAATATATATATATATATATATATATATATATATATATATATATATATATATATATATATATATATATAAATATATAAATATATATATATATATATAAATATATATATATATATATATATATATATATATATATATATATATATATATATATATATATATATATAAATATATTCACACTCTCCACACAGTGCTCTTCCAGAACAGCCCAGTATTTTGACGAAGATCTCTGATGGAATAATGGATATTGTAGATAATATAAGAGGGTCTGACGTTCGCGGGAGGAGAAGAAGGAGCGTACACCTCTTGAGGCTTAAGAGAAGTTTGGATCTTGTCTTTCCAGGTAAGTGTTCATTATATATATATATATATATATATATATATATATATATATATATATATATACACATATATATATATATATTTGAAGAAACAGGGAGCTGTATATTTAAGTGTATTTAAAAATAAGAGGAAAGCACAAACGGGGGACATTCCCTTCATCAGTTGTTTACTGGAGATAACAGACACACACACATATATATATATATATATATATATATATATATATGTGTGTATGTGTGTTTATATACATATATATATATATATATACATTTGTATATACATATATAAACACATATATATATATATGTATGTATGTATATATACATTTGTATATACATATATAATAACATATCATCATCATATATATATATACATATATATATATATATGTATATATATATATATATATATATATATATATATGTATGTATATACACATATATATATATATACACATATATATATGTGTATATATTTCCCTGCTTGCAAGGGTGGGACGGGAACTGATTCTGGCTTAATTTCTACAGCTGGATGCCCCTCCTAACACCAACCTCATTTACAGTGAGTGCTGGGTGCTTTTTGTTCCGTGGCCCCTCCTCGACCACTTTGAGTGGAATGATAGGGACCCCAGTCCCTATCATCTCATTTCTACAACTGAGTAAACTGGAGCAATGTGAAATAAAGTGTCTTGCTCAAGGAAACAACACATCACCCGGTCTGAGAATTGAACTCACAACCTTTCGATTTCAAGGCCAATGCTCTAACCACTAAGCCATAATATAGTCATCTAATATAGGCACTAAACTATATCTATTTACATTTTCATCGCAGGTACTAAATGGTGTGGTCAGGGCAATATTGCCCAAAACTACTCGGACCTTGGTATAAATGTATTTACTGACAAATGTTGCAGAGGCCACGACAACTGCCCACACAGTTTAGAGGCCTTTGAATCCAAATATGGCCTCTACAATCCTGAGATGTACACCAGGTAAATATACCTGTTGTCTATGTTTGTCATGTTTGCAATGATGATATGCTTACCTCCCGGCCTCTCACATTCCACACACAGAGAAGCTTCTCTTGTAGTTGTTTCACTAAGAAGAAGGAGGGCCTCTGTAGTGCTTTTCCGTGGCTCAAAACCAAACTCAAATAATAATTTGACTCTTTCTCTAATTAGTTGTACTAAAACCTTCTCCTCTTCCTCATCATCGGAGTTTGATGCCCACATTCCATGCTAGCATGGGTTAGTCAGGTTGTCCCATTAGAGGCATGTTGGGTCATGTGACTGTATCCTGCTCATATAGAACTATTTCTGGCTAGATTCTATAGCTGGATGCCCTTCCTAATGGCGACCACATACCACATTTACTGTGTGGACTGGGTACTTTTAGTCATGACACCTACACGACCACTTTACAGTGTGGACTGGGTGCTCTTAGTCATGACACCTACAAAGACCACTTTACAGTGTGGACTGGGTGCTTTTAGTCATGACACCTACACGACCACTTTACAGTGTGGACTGGGTGCTTTTAGTCATGACACCTACACGACCACTTTACAGTGTGGACTGGGTACTTTTAGTCATGACACCTACACGACCACTTTACAGTGTGGACTAGGTACTTTTAGTCATGACACCTACACGACCACTTTACAGTGTGGACTAGGTACTTTTAGTCATGACACCTACACGACCACTTTACAGTGTGGACTAGGTGCTTTTAGTCATGACACCTACACGACCACTTTACAGTGTGGACTAGGTACTTTTAGTCATGACACCTACACGACCACTTTACAGTGTGGACTGGGTGCTTTTAGTCATGACACCTACACGACCACTTTACAGTGTGGACTAAGTACTTTTAGTCATGACACCTACACGACCACTTTACAGTGTGGACTGGGTGCTTTTAGTCATGACACCTACACGACCACTTTACAGTGTGGACTGGGTACTTTTAGTCATGACACCTACACGACCACTTTACAGTGTGGACTAGGTACTTTTAATCATGACACCTACACGACCACTTTACAGTGTGGACTAGGTACTTTTAATCATGACACCTACATGACCACTTTACAGTGTAGACTGGGTACTTTTAGTCATGACACCTACACGACCACTTTACAGTGTAGACTGGGTACTTTTAGTCATGACACCTACACGACCACTTTACAGTGTAGACTGGGTACTTTTAGTCATGACACCTACACGACCACTTTACAGTGTGGACTGGGTGATTTGTTAATCATGACACCTACATGACCACTTTACAGTGTGGACTGGGTGTTTTGTTAATCATGACACCTACATGACCACTTTACAGTGTGAACTAGGTCCTTTTTGCTGACTCCTCACTTTCATAACTTGATCCATCTCTTTTATATCTCTGTAGTTGCTCCTACCTAACACATCACCCTTTTCCTTGTCACAATTTAATAAATACACTGCCATGCCAGTCATTCCAGCATTTATTACCTGATTGACTATGTGGCTGACATTTTGTTTTGTTTTTGTTGTTGTTGTTTTTGTTGTTACAGCTCACATCTATGCAGGTTTAGCTGACCTCCTCCAAGGTATATCTTGCTGGAGGTGTCTTGGGTAATTTAATGATAGGGACCCCAGTCCTATCATCTCATTTCTACAGCTGAGTAAACTGGAGCAACGTGAAATAAAATGTCTTGCTCAAGGAAACAACACATCACCCGATCTGAGAATTGAACTCACAACCTCTCGATTGCAAGCCCAATGCTCTAACCACTAAACCACGCGCCATGTTTTTGGAGTATGTTCATTTGTTTTTGTTTTTCTTCTTCCAGAAGTGACTGTGTATGTGAGGTATTGTTTCGGAATTGTCTTCACGCAGCCAAATGTTTTGCTCCGGTGATGAGGGATCGATTTGCAGCCGGAATAATTGGAGAACTCTATTTCACAGAAATGATAACATACTGTATTAGATTCCCCCAAAAATCCTGCTTAAAGTAAGTAATTTTGAAGATGCACGTATGGGAGAGAGCGTGTGTGTGTACTTACTTCATCATCATCAGCATTTTACGTCTGCTTTTTCCCTGCTTGCAAGGGTCGGACGGGTCCTATTCAGCACAGCCCCTCTCCACTTGTCACAGTCCTTCGTCATCTCCTCCGTGAGCTTATATATAAATATATACACACATATATACCCCCACCCGCCACCCTCCATTGGGCACTTCGAGTGGAGAGGCCCAGGAAAACTTGCAATGAGGTGATAAAAACTGATCTCGCCCAATTGCACCTCCTCACAAAGGGGATGACATAGGACTGAGATCTCTGGTGTTACGCAGTAATACAGAAGACCTGAATTCCAACAGGCACAGGCCATACCTGAAGAATATATACAGTATGCACCAGCTCATTCACTCTTCTACATCTCCAATGAGGACAAGCTGATGTTACAACCAGTGAAGCCCCCAGCCCACACTGTAAAGTGGTCATGTTGGTGACACAACAAAAAGCGCCCATTACTCACTGTAAATGAAGTTGGCGCCAGTAAGAGCATGCACTAACACTCACACACACACACACACACACACACACATATATATATATATATATATATATAAAACGAAGGAAGTGTAGTAAGGAACCAGGTGGACCATAATGCACCAGAGTACTCAATACTTAGGGTAGTAGAGTGGGTAATAGGAAAAGATCTAGCTGCCGAAACAGCTTGAGCTCAGCCGTCGGGGTCCTACTCGTTCCTATATATATATATATATATATATATATATATATATATATATATAGAAGTAGTTCCACAACCGTTAGTTCACCATACCAAGAACAACAAATTTTTTGTCCTCAGTATGGTGAACTAACTGTTGTGGAACTACTTCTACCAAACTCGTCCCATGGTTATACAGATATAACCTACCAGTGTTTTACTATTATATATATGTATATATATACGATATTAAATAAATGGAAACTATATTTATAAAACCATATTTATTTCATTATATATATTTCAGGGATATCATATTAACAATATGTTATGCCTTCTTCAGACAAAATACAATATAGACAGTTTTATAGATAAATAGATTTGACATACCGTTCAACATCGACTTGTATTTGAAAAAGTTGATTTGGCATAAATATATATAATGAAATAAATATGGTTTTATAAATATAGTTTCCATTTATTTAATATCGTAAATATACTCCAAATACTTGTTGAGTGCTTTTATATCAGTTATAAATATTTACTAGTTGTAACCCAACAATTTAAATATAACTTTCCATATGTATATATATATATATATATATATATATATACAAACACACACATATATATATTTATTTATAACATATTAAAGTTTAAGCAAAGAATTGCTGCTTTCACTAATCTTCACATTTATTATTATTACTATATATATATCATCATCATCATTTTACATCTGCTTTTCCCTGCTTGCAAGGGTGGGATGGGTCCTATTCAGCACAGCATCTCTCCACCGTGAGCTTCAGTGATCTGAGGTCTGCTCTCACCACCTCCGCCCATCTTTTACGTGGTCTTCCTCTACTGTGTCTTCCTTCTACTGGGATTTCTTAGCACTTCTTCGCCCAGCAGTCATCCTCCATGCGCACCACATGTCCATACCATCGCAGTCTCCTCTCCTGCACACAACAATTTATCCCTCTCAGACACATGTTATACTTTGGGAGGGTCATATATACAAATATACATATATATATAAGCAGAAGGGATATTCAATTTGCTGGTAATTCAACAAATATAAATGTTTTAAATGACTTTCCAGGGATAACTTGAACCCTAAAGGTATATTATCCTTGGTTATGTCAAATATTTATAAAACATTTTGTATTTTATCTGATGATAGCCTACCAAAATTTTGGTACCCTTGAAATATATACATGAAATATATATATACATGCCTACAAAGTCAGAAAACAGCACAGCTCCCATGACTTTCGGAAATATTTTTTCACGCTCAGAGTTGCTGAAGCATGGAACAAACTGCCTGCGTCAGTTGTTAGCTGCTGGGACACTGCATCCTTTAAAACCCTCATGCTTCCCGAAATACGCCAATACTACACCTGATGTCTCCCTTCCATACACATGCACACGTGTGTGTATCATGACTCATGCACTGTTCATTTTCCTGATGTTTGTACATTACCCTATGTACTATACATACACTTTTTGATGAGTTGTAGTGCACCTGAGCACTGTACACAATATTTCATTATTATTATTATTATTATTATTATTATTATTATTTTTATTATTATTATAATAGAATAAATATGGTTTTATAAATATAGTTTCCATTTATTTAATATCATTGTATATATATATACATATATATATATATATATATATATATATATATATATATATATATATATATATATATATAAGATCAAAAGATGGTTAAAAGAGTTCCATGTATTTTATTATGCGCATTTCAAAAACAAATATCATCATGCAATAACATTTGTGTTTTCATCAGATAAAAATAGGAAGACATGATATGAAGGTTAAAAAATACTTGTGAATAGTGCAGTTTTAAATCAACAAGTGTTTTTTAACCTTCATATCATGTCTTCCTATTTTTATCTGATGAAAACACAAATGTTATTGCATGATGATATTTGTTTTTGAAATGCGCATAATAAAATACATGGAACTCTTTTAACCATCTTTTGATCT
>CAXHJY010001595.1:37500-42500 GCA_964016885.1 Eledone cirrhosa | reverse complement strand
ATTTGGGCTAAGTTGATGGAATATTTTCCACATCATACAGATAATGTAGCGCTCACGGCGACGTTGGAGAGAATAAAGTTTGAGCTTTTCTAAATGACCCCAATAGTCAAGGCCTGTCATGCCAACTATCTTTTTTGTAATTGACCTTTGGGGTGCTTCAAGTTTCATGATACTTTGTTTCGTGTGGGGTGACCACAGTGGACAACAGTATTGAAGGTGGGGTCGGGCAAAAGTGGAGAAGAGAAGGACAACAGTGTGGATATCTCTCGACTGGAAAGTTCTGAGAATCCAGGAACACATTCTGCGGGTCATATCAATTTTGCTGTTTATATGAGGGGCCCAGCTTATATTGTTGTCTACAATTACTCCCAGGTCTCTCATGTTATTGGATGCCACCAGAGTTTCACCCGAAGGAAGTGAGTATGGTAGTTTCAGGGCATCCTTTTTTCCAAAGTGGATTATATTCTATATATATATATAGAATATATATATATTCTATATATATATATTCTATACATATATATATTCTATATATATATATATTCTATATATATATATTCTATATATATATATATAGAATATATATATATAGAGAATATATATATATTCTATATATATATATTCTATATATATATATATATTCTATATATATATATTCTATATATATATATATATAATCTATATATATATATATTCTATATATATATATTCTATATATATATATATATATAATCTATATATATATATATTCTATATATATATATATATATATAATCTATATATATATATATATATTCTATATAGTGTAGGAGGTGAGTTTTATTGTAGTACAATAAAGCAATGCAGATATCGGATAAGAAGCACTCTACAGTTTGTGGGACTGGAGTATGCATAATATAAGATCAAAAGATGGTTAAAGGAGTTCAATATATTTTATTATGCGCATTTCAAAAACAAACATCATCAAACAATAATATTTGTGTTTTCATCAGATAAAACAGGAGAACATGATATGAAGGCTAAAAAAACACTTGTTGATAGTGCAGTTGATTTAAAACTGCACTATCAACAAGTGTTTTTTTAGCCTTCATATCATGTTCTCCTGTTTTATCTGATGAAAACACAAATATTATTGTTTGATGATGTTTGTTTTTGAAATGCGCATAATAAAATATATTGAACTCCTTTAACCATCTTTTGATCTTATATTATATTCTATATATATATATATATATATATAATCTATATATATATATATATTCTATATATATATATATATTCTATATATATATATATATATTCTATATATCTATTCTATATATATATTCTCTCTCTCTCTATATATATATTCTCTCTATATATATATATTCTATATATATATATATATATTCTATATATATATATTCTATATATATATATATATATATTCTATATATATATATATATATTCTATATATATATATATATATTCTATATATATATATTATATATATATATATATATATATATATATATTCTATATATATATATATATATATATTCTATATATATATATATATATATATATTCTATATATATATATATATTCTATATATATATATATATATATATATTCTATATATATATATATATTCTATATATATATATTCTATATATATATATATATATATATATTCTATATATATATATATTCTATATATATATATATTCTATATATATATATATATATATTCTATATATATATATATATATTCTATATATATATATATATATATTCTATATATATATATATATATATTCTATATATATATATATATATTCTATATATATATATATATATTCTATATATATATATATATATATTCTATATATATATATATATATTCTATATATATATATATATATTCTATATATATATATATATATTCTATATATATATATATATATTCTATATATATATATATATATTCTATATATATATATATATATATATTCTATATATATATTCTATACATATTCTATATATATATACATATTCTATATATATATATATATTCTATATATATATTCTATACATATTCTATATATATATACATATTCTATATATATATATATATTCTATATATATATATATATATTCTATATATATATATATATATATTCTATATATATATATATATATATTCTATATATATATATATTCTATATATATATATATTCTATATATATATATATATATATTCTATATATATATATATATATTCTATACATATTCTATATATATATATATATATATATATATATATATATTTGTGTGTGTAACCACAGTTACAGCTAGTTTCTCTACCCACTCACATGATGCTGTTGCAAGGCCCGTATTGTGTTGGGGTTTATTCCAGAGTTAAAGCGGCTGTAGAGTGTGAATAAAAAAATTAAGACAAACACTTAAGTAGTGTATATATTATATATATACATTTGTGTGTGTGTTAATTTCGAGGGTAACTGCAGATAACGTCCATCTCGTGTTGGACTTTATTCCAGCATTAAAGCGGCTGTAGAGTGTGAATAAAAAAATTAAGACAAACCGAAGACACTGTTGCTGTAATATATATAAACTTTATTGGCACATTAGAATTGTTTTAATATTGATAGCTCGGGGTACATTCATAATATATATATATAGGTGTATGTGTGAGTATATATTTTTCACACGAAATCAATATTCAAGATCACCCCAGTGTGTTTATTTTAAAGCCTCGTAATTCTACCTCCCAAGGATTTGAACACAGTTTCATGTCACTGGGTTGTACAATGAAGGAGAGAATATAAAATCGCTACACCGGTGGCATATTTAGTGTTTCACCGGTTTTCCTGTAACAACACATTGGTAACGACATGCATGATAGAGGTAAAGTTTTATCTGTCTTCTGAGTTAGAGTATAACTGTAGTTTGACTTGTTAGGTTTATAGAACATGTTTGTTACATATATTCTTCACATAGCTAGGATTACATCTCCATTACTGATTTCATCTGTTCGGAGCTTACTGCTCTTATGTCAGCCCCTCCTCCAAGACACTCCCGACATCTTTGCATCTCCTTTTTCGTCACGCAGTGGTGTGTCCATCTGCACAAACCCGACACTTTTCATTATGTCCAGTCCTTAGTGTGGCTAATATCGGCTTCATGGAACTCCTTCTTTACGTCTTTCTATAAAATGTAGGTTTCTAACAGTTTAAGAACATGGAGTTCTGACATTTATATCTTGTACATGTGTACATTGTACTTTATTAAGGGGTTTCTGTATATTAAAAACAATAAAAATGAACCCCTAGATTTAACGAAACTTTGATATTAGCAGACACACTTCCTCCTCAAGGGGTTACTACCTAGTGTATTTATGTGTCTTTGTCTTATCTTTAAATAAAGTTTTAAATTGTACGACTACGTCTTGAAATGAAACAAGTTTATTTGCCGATTGTCCTGTGTCTAGGGAGAGAGAAAATAAAGTTTTAAATAGTATGACTACGTGTTGAAATGAAGTAAGTTCCTCTACGGCCTGAGAATAAAAAGAAGAAATGAAATTATAATAAGTTGATTCGAAAGCCAACCCCGGCATTCCCTAGCTCTATGTCTTACCACTGGACTACAAAGACTGAGACAATTCTTTGGTCAATATTTATATATATAAACCTATTTCCAGTCAAATAGTAAAATAGCTTTAAGAGTGTTAATTTTCAGTTCGCTTTTGTCGATCTGTAGGTGGCCGTGTGGGTAGTTGTGGGGGTATTTATGCGTGCTTTAACTATGTTAGATTAAAGGTAGGGTTTCGATCTCCTTTGTCTAAAATAATTTTAAAATTAAAATGTTTTCTGCCCTCGGGTGCTACCTTTTTAAATCCCCCTCCACTCGAACCTTAACTACCTAGGCAAACAACCACTAACTACGATACCACACGACCACCAAGGGGTCATAATTCTGCTGTGCAAATTTAATATATTTAAATCTATTTTATCATTTCGTTAATAAAGAACCACATACAGTATTTGAAATAATTGAAAAAAACAACAAAAAAATATATATTATTTTAGTATTTCGTAAGCTCTGGCAGGTATCAAAATCCCATATGCAGATTTATTTTACTTACGACAAACACTCGCAAGCACATTTTTTTAATAAATTTTTCACTGACAAAATACATCGATATGGTTTCCAGTCTCAGAAATATCCCCACTAGAGATGTTTCTGTGTATCTCTTTATTATTGTTTTGATAATTAGTTTTTAATTAAAAGAATATATATTCCACTATTTCCTAATTCCTGGTAGATATCGAAATCCCATCTGTAGATTCATTCAAATATATTATATTTTGACTTGCGTGAATTTAAAAACATTATTTTAAAAATTTTATTTACCAGTACCAAAATGAAAATAATAATATTTTTAAAATTTTGTATTCCAGTACCAAAATAAAAATAGATTAGTAAGGTTTTCAGTCTCAGAAATGCGTGGGTTTCATAGACACTTAACTATTGTAGTAGGGATTCCGTAATTACCACAATGTGGGCATTGAAACACGACTGAGTCAATCCTCCCCTCCCCCCTGGTCTAAAAACAGCCGATTTATTCTCATAGAGAAAGAGGGATACTTTTATTATGCCATAAAAAGTCTCAAAAGAAGGAACACTGACATAAGGTTTGTAGGTATAAGCAACCTAACAAATAGATTGCAAAGTTATCGGCAATTATATAAAACTTAAAAATAATGAAGACAATTCTGACCAAGATTAGACAACTCTTACTTACATATTAGCTTATTAAAAGTAGATACATGAATTAAAGCTAATAAATGTACCACCAAGAAGGCTACCTAAGGATTTGCACCTCACTTAAGAAGAAATTAAATTTATGCTTACATCGACAACATAATTAAGGCTGGAAAGGATATTCACTGAACCTGACGAATCTACAACTAGATGTGGAAGATAACAGAAACGACCA